>JADLZL010001851.1:0-138805 GCA_015844335.1 Chrysopogon serrulatus
ATCAATCAATTGGCAACCATTATATCTACTTTATTTTCTAGAAAATTACCCACTTTGCCATTATTATCTAGATAAAAAAGAAAAAAAGTTCCATTATTTTAAATCGACACATAGCAAGCCGGCCGAAGGGACGATTGTTGCGGAGTATGATTCACCCTGCCTCAGGAGGTTTTCCAACGGAGGAGAAAAAAAAAATCCGGCGCCGCCTCGAGATGGCTGCACGCGCGGCACCGGTCACCGCCGAGTAGCTGTGGTCGCCTTGCCAAGCACACGGGTTCTATTACGGTACGTTGGTGGAGGAGGAGCGTGTTGATGCCTGCAGTTGTCGACGACGAACTGCAGGTGGAGGGGATCCACGAGGTAGCCACCACAGGCGCCATCTACTACCAAGATGTGCAAATTGACGGCTGAAGCAACAAGCGAGGTGCATGTATCATGTATGGCAGGCTGGCTGCGGTATTCGTGTTGCGCCATCGTCTAGAAGGACAAAAGCTGCCATCTTGGACTCGCTCCATGCAACCATATCTGTGACCTATCCCACGCCTAGAGGAGATGGATGCCTTGGACTCCATCAGAGTAGGTCACCGAGAGCCCGCCGTCACTGCATCGGCGCCAAGCAATCTCAAACCCGGGTGCAGAGGAAACGAGCGCTTCATCTGATGCGACGTACAAAAGGGCTCCCAGCTGATGATCACATCTTTGATCGTCATGGATCCACAGTTCCACATGCTGGTAGCACAGGGAACATCAGGCCTCGGCTCTTCATCAAGGGCGTGTGCGAGAATCATTGAGACCACAAGCAGATCTAAGGCGCGCAAGAAAAAGGAATGAAGGCAGGATCGGAACACATAGGTCATCAGTGCCACGACGTCCGATGTGAACGGAATCTACATAATACTGGCACCGGCCACCGGCCACACGTGCATACTAAAGGTATCTTCATCTTGCTAAATCCTATAATTACGGTTTAATTTGTCTCCAGCAATATACATGTTACCATTCTTATAACCATTAGGTATAATTTTTAGTGTCCTTGGATTACTTCACACAATTTTTTATGTAATCCTTATTGACATCAGGTATAATTATTTATTAACTTAATAACAATGGTCACTGAATTACTTCAAATTGCACGCTAATGATGTAAAACATTAGGTGACCATGATCCGTGGAGTTATAAACAAAGCCCATATGGAAAAATTCAAAACCTCCACAATTAAGAAAAGATAATTAAACTAAACTTATCCATCTTTATCATTATTATGAATGATAATGCTTTGACCTCTAAGTTTGCATTCAAATTACCCATACATGACACTATAAAAAGATAATCTAAAGTATTTCGTACCTATATAATATGTAGCTAAATTACCCATCTCAAGCATTATAAAAAAAATTAGACAAATTCTCTCAAATCTATGGGTAATAATATAAGCAATTACAAAAAAAATAATTAACATCCATAAATTAAAACTAATATTAGTATAAATATTTTTTAATAAGCATGGAAATAAATCCATAGCAAACCACACATTAATAGCACTTACAGTTCATTAAGTTATATCAACACTAATAACAATAAATTTTATAAGTCGTTGTTCTAAAAAAATATTTAAATAATTTGATCAGTTAGGTTATAAATCGATTGGTAAGAAAGGCTATTTTTAAAAAAAAAAAAAAATATTGTTCAAACGACTCATAAGCTAAAGCGAATAGAGATTATATCATAGGAATATTAGCAACTTAATTTTAAGAACTATTTGCTTCTAAACAATACTAATACACAATAAATTCAATATTTTGAGTGTCATGGCGGTGTATCTTTGAAACATCTATTTATGCCATTCTCAAAACTAATAGAGTGGCCTAAGACCTATAATATTTTTTAAATAAAATAAAACATGAATTTTTTGAATAAATGATACAATAAACATTAGAATTTCAAATCAATACATGAAAAAATTACAACAACTATATCAAAGCTAAAGTTTAAAGTATAGAGTTTCATGAAATCACATAAAGGAATGAAGTAAGAGTTTATATACCTTAAGTGTTATATGAAACTGGTACAAATAAAAAAGATAGATTCTAAATTTTTTTCAAAAATCTAAAACATTTTGCCATAAAATCGGAAGGATAATCACAATTGTAAATAATAGCTACTGTATTTGAGGAATTAATAAGCTTAAAATTTAGGGAAAATAATCAAAATTTAGATTCATGTCATCAAAATATTTTATCTAAAACTATCATATTTAACAAATGTTTCATCTAAATGTATATTGGAGATACACATAGGTGCTATGTGAAAAAACCTATGGATGTGAATGGAAATAAACATATAAACCAATATTTGATAGATTATCAGTTAAATATATATACTATAGGTACTAATTATAGCTATTATTTGAGAACATTAGTGAAGTGAAAAAAATATTTAATATAAGTAATTCTTATTGGTTATTGTCTCATAAGATTCTAACCCATATGAGAGCACACGACATTAACATCAAAATTGGCACCAGCTGCACCTATAGCTAAAGGTATGGCCATTTTGGTACATCCCATAATTGCAATTTAATTTATCTCCTACGATATACATGATCTGAACCTTATTGAACATTAGATATAATTTTCATTTTAATTCTAACGTCCTTGGATTACTAAGCACAAATAAGTTTCAATATAATCCTTATTGACAGTCAGATACAACTTTTTATTAACCTAATAATAATGTCATTGAATTACTTCAAATTATGTGCTAATGATGCTAAAAATATAGGGGGCCATTGTCCGTGGAGTTACCAATAAAGCCTATATTGGAAAAATTCAAGCCTCCACAACTATAAAAGATAATTAAAATAATTCAATAGTATTTTTTAGAAATTATTCATCTCTATCACTATGAAAGACAATGTCGTAGCCTCCAAGTTTGCATTTAAATTACCAGACATGCAATTATGAAATATAATGCAAAGTAACATATACCTTTATAAATTTGTACCTAAATATCCACCTCAACTATTATAAATTTTTAAAAAATCTCACAAATCTACATGTAATTTTTTAAAAAAATTGTAAATCTACATGTAAATTTTGAATAAATGATACAATAAGCATTATAATTTCAAATTAGTACATGTAAAAATATTACAACAACTAATGAAAATCTAAAGGTAAATTATAGATTTTCATGATATCACATAAAGAGATGAAATAAGAGTTTATACACTTTAAGATTATTTATATTTGAATCAAATACATATGGTGCTAAAAAGAATAACAGTAGAAATTACCTCATGGAACTGGTAGAAATAAAAAAAGATATACCCTAAAATTCTTAAAAATTGAACTATTTTTCCATCAAATCCATTAGTAGACTATGATTACCTAAAGAACTAATAAGCCTAAAATTTGGGGAAAATAATCAAAATTAATTCATATTGTTAAAATATAGACTACAGCTAAAACTATCACAGTTTAAGTAAATCTTTCATTTAACTAAATGTATATTGGCGATAAACAGAGGTGCTATGTAAAAAAAAAATTATGAATATGGATGGAAAAAATATATAAATTGATATTTGATATAGTATCCCATTTTAATTAATATAGAGTATAGAGTACCATTATAGCTATTATTTAAAACATTAGTAAAGAGAAAATGATGTTTAATATAAGTGATTCTCTTATAAGATTATAACCCGTGCGAGAGCACGGGTTGGTGAACTAGTATATATAGTATAGATAAATAATAAATCGTGAAACCGTTATAAACAATAACATGCAACTAGTACTCTGTCTTTCAAGTACTGTATTTGCCAATTCACAAAAATTAGTCATGTGATGATGATGGGGTGAATGGAGGCCGCGACTTGATCTTTATGTGGATCGTCACTATGTTAAGTTAGCTACACTGCATCAACCGTAATGGGCTACAACAGCAAGAATGTGTACTTATGCAAATTACAGTTGCCATATTGGTTCCACCGGAACTGGTTGTACCTTACTTGTTTGACTGTTTTTTTCATCCACTTCAATCATATACCATATGTATATATATTGAGATGGATTGAGGTAGAAAACTAGTTATCTTTTCCTCTCCAATTCACTCCTACATACGTGGATTAGAGAAGAATATTGAAATGGAATCAAACAAGCACTGACGGTATATTTCTCCGTGTGCTGGCCTCGTCGATGACCCGACCTATCCACGAATTTTTTTTTAAAATAATATTTTTTTAAGATTAATTGTGAATATAGAAGCTGTTATAGGAGTATTGCAAAACTAGATGTCTGTCGGCTGCGTGGCTGCTGACAACCGACCTGTCGGCCGCCCAATAGCCGACAGGCTTACGTGGCGCCCCCAGGGCAGCCGACATTTCCTGTAGGCCACTAGTCGGCCGGTGGAGGGCCGATAGGGCGATCGGCGCCCACGGGCCGATCGGGCTTGAGATCAATCGGCCTTGGCCCAGCCGATGGACCTGTCGGCCGTTGGATTGCCGATTGGGCCTATCGGGCCTTACAAGGCCGATACGTGCCTATCGGCCCCCCAGCGGCCTATATCTATATTTCATGCAGTCCCCTCCTATTTCACATATTTTTTTCATCTTTAAACTATGTACTCCCCCTCTTATTTCACATATTTTTTTTCATCTTTAAACTATGTAAAATATTTTTATTATTATTGTTTTCTTTGGGTTGCCTCAAAAAAATTTATTCAATTTTTTTTAAAACACGAAGTAGAAACTTATGAGAGACAAACATATGTTAATATTAATCCAGCGCACTATATGAACATAGCACGTCTTAGAGAATTAAACAGAAGACAACCTGCAATGACAACTAACAATGGCATGTGGCGACCTCTATTAAAGCATGGAAAAGAGGTGGCAAACTAAACCTAACATGCCTTAGGTAAATTTAACGAAGCAACGAATACATAACACAAACATTGATTGATCCTAATAATGTTCCCACATAGCAAACTGAGTTGAGCCCTCTCCGACGTAGCCTCCCGTTGGCGGTGGAGGTGGCGGTGGAGGAGGAGGAGGAGGCCCCTTGTGATAAGGACATTGACAATATGGATTAGGGCAGAGTCCCTCATCCGCAGACGCATCATCGCTGGTGTCCGGATCAGGGGTTCGGTTTTCGAATTCAAGATCGAAGATACGCTTCTTTAGGTAGTAGATGTACTGTTGATGGGGAAAAATAGGAGCGGGATCGACCCATCTAGTGAATCCACAATCGCCGCCCTCATTGGCTGCCTGAAATAGAGAAATCATATAAGCATGTAAGCCTTTAAAATTAGACTTTTTCGCAAGATTATAGTCGACTAGAAAATACCCATCCTATCGGACATCGAAGAAACGACGGCCTCCATGAATCTCGTCATCGCTCATCCGAACTACGCAGCGGTCCTCACCGTGGCGGCATTTGGGCCACTCCTCTCTCCGGTTATCATATCCGGGAGAGGTCTATCATTGGTGAAGTCACTCTTCCCCTCAAGTGGAAAATCCTCAAGTGGTTCCACCCAATCATTCGGACCTAGAGAACCCTCCCACACAATGGGAGGTCCCTTCTTCCCCCCCCCCTTTCCTCTACCGAGGACTCACCCTTTCCTCTCCCTGCGCCTCCAAACATCTCTACCAAACACAGGTGTGCCTAAAAATCATGTAACAAGGGAGGTGCATATATAGGCCGGGGGCGTGTAATGTTGTCTTTGAAGTTTATTTAGCCGGGGGACACTGCATTAATTTGAAATCGACAAAACTCTATTGATAAGACCATACAATGAAAGGGCTAGGTGTATAGTCTGGAAAAGCTACGTTTTAGTGATGACACTGTTGAAGGGACGATACACTGAAAAGGCTAGGACCCTAGTCTGAAAAGAACACGTTGTATTGATGACATTGCTGATTCGACCATTCACTGAAAAGGCTACGTTGTGATGCAGACAGGGCTGATTCGACCACACATACTTTGCAAAGCCTGAGAACGTAATGGAGTGAGCCCAGTTTGGCATTATCCTCGGCCTCGATGCAGGCGTTGGATCGCTTGTGTTTGCACTGTCCTTTGCCTCGATGCAGGCGTAGGATCGTATTGGAGCATTGCCTCCAATTGAATGAGCTTGAATACAAACTCAACCTCCACGACGAGTACATTAGTTCACATCCATGGTACCTATGCATACATGAATACAAACTCAACCTCCACGACGACCCCTCTTGGGGGGGGCTGCTACTGCTTTCGGTGGCCTGGCGGCCGTAGGAAAAGTGAACTGGTCTGGAGGGCGACGCTGTCGTGCCTCCGGGGTGAAGTCTGTAGGCTGAGTACTCTGCGTCGGCTGTGTGGGCTGTGGTGCACCAACAAACTGAGAAGGCCCGGCCTCAGACGGGTACGCAGGTGGAGTACTGTCCGTGAAAAAGGTCCCAAAGCTGCTCGTACCCTCAGTGTACTCGCTGCAAGAAGCCCGGGTACCTACAACATAATTCAAAGATTATGGCCAGCTTGATATGGTAACAATGTAGCAAGAAAGCGAAAGGTCTGAGAGAAGTACCTAAGACTCCAAAGTAGTCGTGGCGGTCCTGGGGCGCGGAACGAGGTGCTCCAGAGCCTAAGCCTGTAGCTGCACGTGGAGGCAACTCAATGATGTCCGTTCGACGACAGGAAGCCCGTCGTACTCCCTCTAAGCAACGCTGGCCCAATCGTCGAAGGGCGGCAACCAACTCGTTCCTAGCAACTCTTGGAGGATTTTGCTCGTATTGGTGGGCATACGATAGGAGCTCGTTGCCCACGTCATTACAGATATCCGTCTGCAAATCAAACATGTATTGTTACACATTGTGAAAAGTACAATTTCAAAAATAATGAAATGACCAAGGCGTGAATAAAAATACTTACCAACGCATGGTAAGCTGCTGCCGGCTCCATGGCGAACGTGTCGGTGATCTCGGCCTCATGCGGCTCGTCCTCTGTCGGCACGGGGATGAGACGAACGCGTGTGGCTCTGTGAAACCAACCCAAGTAGTCCCGGTAGGTGGCCTCGACGAATGGGCCACCTAGGTTGTGGACGTCGGCGGCTGCATCCGCCCAGGCGTTCACGAAAGGCAGCATCTTATCAACCCAGGACTGGTCGTACGCTGCACCTTGACCTTTCCTAGAAGAGCTGCACGAGAAACAAGACTGAATGGACATGTAACACCATCATGAATAAACGAGAGCATAACCACACTTACCTGTGGGACGAGTCAAGCTGAAGTCGGGGTAGGGGGAACACCTGCGCGTGCCCGAACTGACGTGCCACACGCTCTGGACAGTACGGCTCGGCGAAGACGTCAAACACCAGTCGTTTCCTCGTGTACCACAGCTCCTGGTCGCGGTAGCACAACTCGGACAAACCGAAGGGGCCGACGAGACTGTATGGCATCTGGCCGTGTACGGAGTCCACCGCACCTGTCCGTCCGAGCTGGTCAAAGCGAAGCGACATACGCCGGGTATGTGCCGCGACCGGTGCCTGTTGCCCACATGACCTGCACATAAAATAGAAATTCGTTAAGTGTAAGTAAATTGTTAACAACAAAGTTATAGAGTAGTGTCGAAGTACGTACATCGCGGCACAACCACAGTGTGCCCATCGTCGGGCCGTCGAGCTCGTCCGGGACACCTTCGTCATCGAGCACGTACATCTCAACGCCGTATTCTTCGTACGACGACAGGGCTGGCCTCCCAATATCGAACCTTTAAATGCGACCACAAAGCATCAACAACAACGGACAACCAGCCAACGTACCTGTCGACGACCTCCGAGTGCAAGCGTCACACAGGGCCCGGTACGTAGCTGAAAGCACGGCTGAACCCCAACTATACTGAGGAATCTGATCAAGTGGGTCATGACGCTATCCGGGCTGCGTAGTGAATAAAGTGCTTGTCTACGGTGTCATGGTGGGAACCGGTGAAGAGTACCCACCCAAATAGCCATAACAGTGCGCCTCTAAGTGTCAAAGCACCCTCCACTCCTCGTCCCTCCCCGGTAGGCGCTCCGCACGGCTGTGACAACCATGCCTTAGGAGGGCCGTGATCTGTCTTTGGAAGTCAAAGCGCTCGCCTCACCGGCGCGGGGCCGAAACCCCTCGAAACGCGCCTGCGGTTGGGCGTCCCAATCTTTGGAACGAGAACAGGGTGAACAGGTGTACCGGACAGAGGTAGACCCAAGAGCATGGCGACGTCCTGAAGAGTGACAGTCACCTCACCCACTGGGAGGTGAAACGTGTGCGTCTCCGGTCTCAATGATGTCCGTCCAAGCCGAGAGAAGTGCTCGGTCGGCCAGGAAAACGTGAACTCCTCAGCCGGTGTCGCTCAACTAGGCGTGCAAACGTAAGTAGACCCGCAGCACGTAACCTGTTACAAGAACACATATACCATGTTAAATGATAATTACATATAAACAAAAAATAGACAGGACAGGGTATGAATACAACTAACCGTGGAACCCAACGGTCGTCAAGAACCCACAACTCGTCGTGGGTGCGAAGACGTAAGGGTGGGGGAAGCTGCCCAGCGTGGAAGTTGGAGCGGTGCTTCTGGTCAAGAACAGGGTCAATGAGCTCCATTGCGGCCATACTGCAAATTCAATTACAAAAGTATTAATACCGATTCAAAATTATAGAATACTATACGTTCAAATATTACAAAGGAGTAAACATTGGGAGCTTCATTATTACAGCATACTTCGATGTTAAATATTACAAACCATTGCAAAGTTTAGTTTTACAAATTGTTCGAAATTTCAACATTACATTAAACACATACATATTCGTAACATATTACAAGATCAACACTATTACGCGCTAGGTCCGCCTTCATTCGGGTGCCTATAGTTGCGTTGTGGAATACGACGCACTTCTGTTCCATCTGGAAGCCTATGTGTGGGGTACGCCTCACAGTTTTTCCTCAAATGAGTTCCACCACAAGCTAAGCAGAAGGGACGCTTGTCCGAAGCCTCCGAAGCATCCATGTCATTTCTAATACGTCGACTCTTGCGGCGGCCCTTTCCCTCCACCCTTTTATCGGATCAGGAGACCAAAGGCGGTCCGAATCCGCAACACGCTTTGTGAAATCAGCAATGGCCCTCCAACCTCGCAGCTCACCCGACCAGGTGTTTAGCACAGCCTCTTTGTTGAAATAAGGAGACACAAATGTCATGGGTATATTGGCTTTTCCACAAGCGGCAAGCACATGCGAGCATGGATAATGGTAGTACTTGGGTTTGTTGCATGTGCACTCACACATGTTATCCTCTGGCCACAACTGAACCTCCATGGTTATGTCGCTTGGACCAATACCAAGTCCGCCCTTGTCACGCAGCATGACTTCAAAGACAAGGTCCTGGTTGCCAACAGCAAACACCCTATGCATGGACCCTTTGACACTCTTCTCTTCGAGGTATGAAGAAATCTTCCAGGCATATGTCATACGTGGATTACATACGACTAGGCTTGCCGCTTCATAACGCTCTCGTAGATACACAATTGTCCCCCTCAGGAGACCCTCCATAATTGCAACTAGAGGAAGTGAACGTGTACCTTTCAGCACCCAATTGTATACCTCAGCAAGGTTCGTCGTCATTATACCGTAGCGGGCTCCGTATGTGTCATAAAGCAGGGACCACTTCTCACGGGGCTCTTCTTTAATCCAATCTGAGAAACACTTCAATGATCTCCCACCCTTACGTCGACGAGATTTGCTTCGTGGCTCATTAGGCTCTGGATCTAGGCCTTTTGGCTCCTCCTCTCGTGGCACAACAGGTTGACGACGCACTTCTTTCATGTGGCTTGTCGTCGGCTCATCTAACTTTTCCCACGAGGCACTCAAATTTCTTTTTTCGGTTACGCTTGCATAGCCTCTTAAAAAGGTCCATCAATTTTTGCTCTTGAACGCTTATAGAAATTAGTACCTAGATGCCTAATGCACCGGCGACTCAGTATATCGGGCCATTGCACCTCTCCGGATCCATACCATTCTTCAACTTATCCACTTTGCATTCGATAAACCTTGCATTGCGATCATGCAAAGACACAACAATTCTCCCTATCTTCCACGATACCTCGTTTGAGCAACTTAAGGAACCACAACCAGCTTTCATTGTTCTCGGATTCAACCGGTCGCGGCGATAGGCACAACTTGGTTGTTACCATCGATGCCTATAGCTGTGAGCAATGTACCTCTATACTGCCCAGTCAGGAATGTACCATCCACGCATAGCACTGGTCGGCAATGCTTAAAGGCTTGTATCATGCAGCCGAAAGAACAAAATGCCCGTTTAAGCACACGGTCCCCTGCCTCGTTTATATAGTCATCATAATCAATTATAGTCCCAGGATTTCTGGCTTGAATGGTTTCTAGAAGGGCTGGTAAGTGGTGATATGAGTCCTTGAACGTACCGAACCTTCTCTCCAAAGCTAGTTGTTTTGCTCTCCACGCCATATCATAAGATATCTCATACCCAAATCTATTCTGAATAGCGAGCATTATCCGAAAAGGAGACATACCGAGTTTTTCAATAATTTCCCCATACATTTCCTTTGCCACAAAGTCAGCCGTCATGTTCCTGTGCTTCATAAGCGTTGTCTGCAGCAAGCAATTGTGTGGTTGCACAATAGTGGCTGTGAAGTTAGTCTCTGTACGTGCCATATGAGCATGAACACGCCAAGTACAACCTGGGGTGACACACTTCACGTCCCATGTCGTCGGGTTAGATATAACCACCCAAAACTGTTTCTTTTCAAAAAAAGCCCATCGTCGAACTGCGTGCTGCAGATGAATCTTGTCATGAAACATCTGTCCTTGTCTGACCTCATTTCTAGAATACTCCCACGACGAATGATGACCATCATCGACCGTCATGGAATCTGGTGGTATGTGAATCCAATCCTCAGGGATGTCGGTCTCATTGTCAAAGCTCCTACCGGCAAATTCATCGACATATGCTATGTGCTCCGCATCATCCAGCTCCATATGTTCGACGATTCTTTCATCCTCCTCGCCCTGATCAGCTTCAATGGATTGACCGTATTGTTCCTCTGTTGCATCCTCCGTGGTGCTATGAACCACATATTGTTCCTGTGTTGTATCCTGTGCAATGTTATCAACCTCCTGAGAATGGGAAACATATGTGTCCTCCATTGGTGTGGGCTCAACATTTTCATGTTCTTCACCTACATTACTACTCTCTGCCTGCATGCCACCCTCCAGAAACTCAACAAGCATGATATTGTTATATCGACGCTCCAACGCCTTAGACACGAGAAAATGCTATTTCTTCGTGTTACTGGCCTCATACAACTCCCATCTCCACCCATTCTCTCGCTTCTTAGGCACCAACATACTAATCTTGAAACGATCTTTGGGAGGGAGCAACTTCAAAATATTCATGCGGCCGGGCTAAAAGTTGCCTCCGACTATAATCTAGCGCGGGAATTCGGTTGCGTGTCAAGAACTGAAACTCTCTAAGGTCTACCCCACTTGTCCCCATCCGATTTCACCGCTCCCATAGTAAATTCTGAAAGGAACTAAATTGAACGACATTCCTGGTCCAATATTATAAAAATATTAGATTAATATCGCTTATATAATTAAAAATATGAATCTAAAATTTCCACCGTAACCACCATCTATATAACCTAAAGTATAATTAAAATAATCTAAATCTTAATAGTAACTCATCCCAATCTAAATAACATAGATATTCAAATTGTGTGGTTAACATTACAGAAAACCATACTATAATTACCTCAAAAATATATTTTAAAATTCTAATAAATATTCTACACCTAATCTAACCTTAAATATTCTACACCTAATCTAACCCTAAAACTAACTAAATCTTACTAAAACTATACCTAAATTTTAAGTACAAGACTAACCCTAAAATCTAACTAAATCCTACTAAAACTAACCCTAAAATCTAACTGTAAAATACTAACCATAAAATCTAACTACAACTATCTCAACTAAAAAAAAAAAAGAGAGGAAGAAACATACCTGTGCAGAGCCGGCGGCGATGGAGCACGCCCCGAGGAGGCGCCAGCGTGGGGGGCTCGCAGGCCGGCGGCGGGCGGGCACCTCCGGCCACCACCGGATCCGGTGGCCGCCGGCGGAGGGGAGGCCGCGAGGCGGCGCTGCGGCGGCCGGCAATTGCCCGTGAGCGGCGGAGAGAGAGAGAGGGCGAGGGCCGCCAGCGTGAGGAAGACGCGGCCGGTGGATAAATGGGGAGGTGTCGGCCGGCCAGAAGCCGAGAGGCCCATCGGTCGGCCGGGAGAGCCGACAGGACTCGGTCGGCCGGGGAGGGCCGACATGGTCCCGCCCCGCCGACTTGTCGGCGGGACGGGCCGACTGGCCTCGGTCGGCCGGGGAGTGCCGACAGCCTCTCGGCCCGACAGGGCCCACTCAGGTCGAGGTGCCGGCTTTTTGTCGGGACACTAATCGGCAGCTCGGCTGCCGATAGGTACTAGTCGGCCCTCCACACGCCGATAAATGGGAAATCGGCCATCCAGAGGCCGACAGACTACCAAACTCGCAATTCTTTTTAATCAGATGCTACATCCGCATTTAATCTTTAAAAAAATATTATTTAAAAAAAAAATTCACCTATCCACATCACTGAGGGTACGAAGCTGTGCTCTCTACAGGGTCGTCCAGCTTATTATTATATATTACATACTAGTAGAAACCCCGCGCTTTGCGCGGGAGAGGAGGGAAAAGAGTTTTTTTTTTCAGCATGAATAGAGGAGGGGCAAAAAAAAAAAAAAAAGAGGACAGCGAACAGTAACAGGCCCGTTACTGCTGACCAGCCCGGTACTGTACTTAGAACAGTGCTTTTGTGAGAGGGGTACTGTTCATGAACAGTGAAATGTGAGAGGGAGGGGAGTATACAGCTTTAAGTATATAGTTAGATTTGCATAGATAGCATCATCTATCTGTAACACATGCGGACCAAGAGATTATTTCCGTGCGTTCCGTCTCGTTCAACGAGAGAGTGGCTATAACGGCTACAAATTCTTGTGGCTTGTCACGGTGAAAGTCGGTTCAAAATTTCAGCTTAACATGTATTTTTCTATACAATGGTGTTATTTTTTTTCAATGATACGTGACGTGTGTTTCGACAGTTGTGGTCATCACTTCGTCAATTTAGAGAATAACGTGCTTTGTGAAATTAATGGCCACCCTTTTATCGTGAATTTTTGTATTCAGAATTTAATCACAAAAATCCGCAAATGTCGTCTAATATTCCGATCCGACGAATTGAAAGTTGGTTATACCAAACAAAATGCATGGCAGGCAGATATAGATTGGTCGATCAATCAATCATGTATATATTCAAGTAATTAATTAATTAATTCCAGCCAAGATCGCATCATCCAATTATTAAATGGCGCGCTTCTTGTTTTAATTTTGCTTATTATAGTAAGTAATTAAATAATTAATTCTGAACTGCAGTCATGTGATGATGGAGACGGCAATACGCCGATCGATGCCGCCTAACGGATCGAAGCTAGAAAACAAATAGCCTCGTTTTCAGAATGCAGATGGTTGCTTGGATTATTAGCGATCGTCCATGTGCCGCAGATCGCTCGTATCCACACATGCATACGGCATCTGACGGCACATCATCGTCCGTCCCCTGCTGTGTGCTGCGGTTTTTCAAGTGCAGGTTCATCACACCGACAGGCGCGCGCGCCGCAGACCGCAGGTAGATCTTCAGATTCAGCAATCAGCACGTGCGGTCGTGTTGTTTTGTACTCCTACCAACAGCAGAGCTGCATGCTGTAGCCTGCTGCTGTCGTACTGGCCAGTAACCATGCGTTGGGTTCACTAGATCCCCGAAATTAGTCAGCGTTGAGACTTCAGAATTCCGATTGGATGGGGTTCTACAGCTTTATCACCCTGTTTACCAGCCATTGAAACATTGTTTTTTCTCAAAAAAATCAGTCGTTCGACTGATCAGCTGGCTTATAGATCCTACCGAACACTACTGCAGAATACTTAATAGTAGCGGTCATTTTCTATTTATTCGCTTGATTAACCGAGACGGTTAGTTTGACCGCTACGGTAAATTAAATTGAAAAAACAAAAAGAAAAGAAAAATCTGATGGACAAGCCCAGCGAGCCCATCCACGAGGTGCCGCCGCCCATCCTCGCCCAGATCTGCTCGTCGCCACATCAGCTTGCCAAATCTGAGCACCCGCTCACTGGATCCGTCTGCTCCTCGCCGTAGCACCGACGGAGGCGCTACTTCTCGCCCCGCCACTGCGGGATCCTCGCCGTCGAGCTTTGGAGGCCGCTGCACTGCGCCGTGCTAGTGAGGCCGCCACGCCCACCCCCCGCCGTGCCGCTCCCAGCTGCGCCAAGACTGGGCCCGCATGGCTGCCCGCTGGCTGAGCCCACGTGGTCGCTCCACCACGCCGAGCCCGCCCGGCCCGCGCCACGTCGGGCCCGTGTGGCCGCTCCGCATGGGGAGAGGGAGCGAGGCATGACGGTGAGAGAGAGGTGGCGTGGGGGGGTGAGGGAGAGGCGCGGCTGAGTTGATGCGAGGTTGCCAAAATGCTAATTATCGCATGTATACAAGCTAGCAAGTAACTCCGCCTTTGTCTTTGGGGTGCCTTGGTGTCTTAGCATAGCAGTCCCAAGCCCTGGTAAAGGAGGAGGGTTGTGTATTGGTGTGGCGAGCCGGACGAAAAAAAACCAGCCACTCTTATGGAGATGAGACCTGATAGACTCGTTGGGCGTAACCCTCTTAGCGACGCGCCATTTCGGATCCGGGCATGGTGTCAAATGAGCAAGGGCTGGGTCGTCACCCCGTGACGCGCCGTGTCGTGATCGGGGCACGGTGTCAAGTGAGCAAGGATCGGGTCGTCGCATCCTTAGTGGCGCGCCACATCGGCGCCCGGGTGTGGTGAAAAATGAGCAAGGGTCTTCACACCGGCGACGGGTGCGAAGGGGTAAGGAAGCTAGTCGAGCCCACTAGGATTCGTCTAGGTAGCTGGAACGTAGGGTCCCTAACGAGTAAGTTAAGAGAGCTAGTCGATGCAGCAATTAGGAGGCATGTAAATATTCTATGCGTTCAGGAGACTAAATGGAAGGGGGAAGGCGAAGGAAGTGGAGGATCTGGCTTCAAACTTTGGTACACGGGGTCAACATCGGGTAGGAATGGTGTAGGCATCTTGATCGATAGGAGCCTTAAGGATGGAGTAGTTGATGTTAGGAGGCAAAGGCGATCGGATCATCCTTGTCCGGTTGGTAGTTGGAGATTTGGTCTGAATGTGATCGGTGCCTATGCCCCTCAGGTAGGTCTTAGCGAGAACACCAAGAACCGGTTTTGGGAAGACCTAGATAGCATGGTTAATACCGTGCCTATCAACGAGAAACTCTTCATAGGAGGAGACCTCAACGGCCATGTGGGTGCGACTAATGTAGGTTTCGGCGGGTGCATGGGGGTTCGGGTATGGTAGTAGGAATCAAGAGGGGAGGATGTTTTGAACTTCGCGTCGGCCTATGACTTGTTGATAGCGAACACCTTCTTTAGGAAGAAGGAATCCCATCTAGTGACTTTTCGTAGTGGACAAAAGCACTTTCGAGCGGATCGACTTTATCCTCGCAAGGAGGGAGGATAGACATGCTTGCTTTGATTGTAAGGTGTTACCGGGGAGTGTGTTGTCCCTCGGCACAAGCTTGTGGTGGCGGACTTTCGCTTTCGGGTATGTGTCCACCGGGACAAGCGGGCCAAGATTGCGAGAACGAAGTGGTGGAAGCTTAGAGGGGAAGCAGCGCAAACGTTTAAGGAGGGGGATGATAAGCGAGGGGCCTTGGGAAGAAGGAGAAGATGCAGATGACATGTGGCTAAGGATGGCAACATGTGTTCGGAAGGTGGCCCGGGAAGTATTTGGCATGAGTAGGGGAGGCAAGCGGGAAGCGAAAAGACACCTGGTGGTGGAATGACGAGGTGCAAAAGGCTATTAAGGAGAAGAAGGAGTGTTTTTTAAGCGCCTCCCACCATGACAAGAGTGCAGCCAACATCGAGAGCTATAAAATAGCGAAGAGGGTTGCAAAGCGGCGGTGAGTGTAGCAAAAGGTCGGGCGTATGATGACCTTTATCGGCGGCTAGGCACGAAGGAAGGGGAGAAGGACATTTATAGGATGGCTCGGATCCGCGAGAGGAAGACAAGGGACATCAACCAAATCAAATGCATCAAGGATGGGACGGATCGACTTACGGTGAAGGATGAGGAGATCAAGGATAGATGGAGAGAGTACTTCGACGGGTTGTTTAATGGGGAGAATGAGGGTCCTACCTTTGAGTTGGGACGACTCATTTGACGATACCAACAGACGCTTTGTGAGGAGAATCCGGGGAGGCGAGATCGGGGAAGCTTTGAAGAGGATGAAGGGAGACAAAGCAATGGGCTCGATGGTATCCCCATTGAGGTGTGGAGATGCTTAGGCACTAGAGCGATAGTGTGGTTAACTAAGCTTTTTAACCTCATTTTTCGATCTAACAAGATGCGAAGAATGGAGGAGAAGTATATTAGTACCTATCTTCAAGAACAAGGGTGATGTTCAAAGTTATACGAACTACCGCGGGATTAAGTTGATGAGTCATACAATGAAGCTCTGGGAGAGGGTCATCGAGCATCGCTCGAGAAGAGTGACAAGTGTGACCCAAAATCAGTTTGGGTTCATGCACGGTAGGTCGACCATGGAGGCGATTTTCCTTTTACGACGGTTGATGGAGAGATATAGGGGGATGGAAGAAGGACTTGCACATGGTCTTCATTGACCTCGAGAAGGCATATGACAAAGTACCGAGGAATGTCATGTGGTGGGCTTTGGAAAAGCACAAAGTACCAACTAAGTACATTTCCCTCATTAGGGATATGTCTGGGGGGATGCGGTGACGTTTGTCCGAACTTACGATGGCGACACCGGTGACTTTCCAATTAAGATAGGACTACATCGGGGGGTCAGCATTGAGCCCTTATTTATTTGCCTTGGTGTTAGATGAGGTCATAAAGGGACATACAAGGTGATATCCCTTGGTGTATGCTCTTTTTGCGACGATGTGGTGCTAGTGGATGGATTGGTAGAAGGGCAGGGGTTAATAGGAAGTTAGAACTATGGAGACACACGTTAGAGTCGAAGGGGTTCAGACTTAGTAGGACCAAGACCGAGTATATGAGGTGCGATTTCAGTAGCGACTAGGCACGAGGAGGGAGACGTTAGCCTAGATGGGCAAGTGGTGGCCAAGAAGGATACTTTTCGGTATTTAGGATCGATGCTACAAAGGATGGCGACATAGATGAAGACGTCGAGCCTGAGAATTGCAGCGGGTTGGTTGAAATGGCGCCAAGCTTCGGGCGTCCTTTGTGATAAAAGGGTGCCTCGAAAAGTTGAAGGGTAAATTCTATAGGGACGGCGATTCGGCGGGCGATGTTATCGGTCTTGAGTGTTGGCCCACAAAAAGGCGACATGTCCAGCAATTGAGTGTGGCGAGATGCGTATGTTGCGTTGGTTTTTGCGGGCACACCGGGAGGGATAGAATTCGGAACGGCGATATTCGGGATAGGGTTGGGGTGGCACCAATGGAGGAGAAATTGATTCAACACCGATTGAGGTGGTTTGGACATGTCCAGCGGAGGCCTCCCGAGGCGCCGGTGCGTAGTGGGGTTACGAGGCGGGCCGATAACGTAAAAGAGCGGTAGAGGTCGACCTAAACCGACTTGGGGCGAGGCGGTTAAGAGAGACCTTAAGGAGTGGAATATCTCCAAGGATTTAGTTTTTGGACGGGGCGCTTGGAGCGGCAATCAACGTGCTGAACCGTGACCTCTTTCTGTCGTGTGCCCTTTTTGTGTCTTCAGGTTTCCGTCTCTCTTGGGTTTCATCTCTAGCCTACCCCAACTTGCTTGGGATAAAAGGCTCTGTTGTTGTTGTTGTATACAAGCTAGCAAGTAGTGGGTTGCCGTAGATTTGTGGCCTGGCCTAATTTACTGAGGCGGACACGTGATTTACCATGACGGTTATTTTTCGATCATTACGACAAATCGATTTACCGTGGCAGTTATTTTTTTTTGAGCGCCCGGTAAATAAAAAAACACCCGCCTTGGTAAATCTCTAATATTTTACGAGACGGTTGGATTTTGTAGCCGTCTCGGTTAATAAAAGGACACCGTTTTGCAAAATTATTTCTATCCTAGTGTGACAAGAGTGAACCTGTCGGTTCATTATTTTTCTCTCCCCGAAAACATATTATGATGATGAGATGGGAATTCGAGATTGTTGCAGAGAGCGGACTCTGCTTCTCTCTCTTTGTCCCCATGTCTTCTGCTTCCGTTCAAGACATGACAATATGACATGCGCTCTCCTTCCAGATCAATCTAACCCAATGTACATGTTTGTATAAATTACATACATACATACATACATACACATGAAATTCTGTCGAGGTAGGTAGCTAAGATGGCTCACTGACCCTACACAATTTTAGAAATGTGATGTGATAAGCAGCATTTCGATCCACACGTAATACAGGCGGTGGTCCACCTGTAGCTGTTGTGTGGGCGCCTTGGCATATTGAAGAAACCGCAGCACCTTTAGAATCCACCATGTAGGTGCACGCGCTAGCTTGGTAGCTAAACATTTTTTTTTTCTAGAACACGACTTCACGTGTATTTCATTAAGGAGAAACGGCAAGTCAACAACACAAACAACCCAAACAGGTACAACCCAGGCAAGGCGAGCTGCCTCAACCGAACAAGAGCATAATAAGCTAACGCTTAGCCTTTTGGATAAATTTCTTATGATGGCTCGATTAGAAAGTGAGAACCTTAGAACTAATAGTAGTACTATATATATACTAAAGTTCAGAGGTCATTGTGGTGACATGGTTTTAGTACCAACAGTTTATATTGTGTTAGTACGGCCGGGAAACCACGTACGGTTTGCCGCTATAGCAAAGCAGGTTCAAAGTCAGCCAAACTAAACTAATAATAGTACGGACAGGCATCACATCCGCATCGACGAACCCTCGGCGCTAGTTAATAGTAGCACGCGACGACGGATTGCCCATCCGCATCACGCCGCTGGCACCTTGTATACATCGGGTACCGTCAATGCAAATTCCGTGTGCCCGGCCGGATCGGTCGGAGCAGACGGTCCGTCCACATCCGATTGATCAATTGATGACAATACTATATGCTCGCATTGCAACATGTTGGGGCCGCTGGACAGATCCCCGGCCCACGCACGATCCAAACGCGAGCATGCAGTAGGCTACAATCTAGCTAGCTATCGTGCGCTGAGTGCTGAGGGCACATCCGGCCAGCTTTGCTCGCGTGCGCGCGCGCCGGGACGCGCTCGCACCGCCGATCCATCAGGTGAGGTCGCCTTGGACGATAAGCTACTATCTGCCTCTGAGATGGTCGATCCAACTCCAACCTCCAAGCTGTCCACCACAGCACACCGCCGGCCACGAGATCGGCCTCGGCTCGGCGGCCCCGTGTATACGTCGTGCTTGTTGCTGCGTCATTATTGCGTCCACTACTGCCCGCCCTCGCTCTCCGGCGCGCCCTCGCCGCTAGATTATCGATTGAGTCTGCTTATTCTTTTGTTTTCTCAATCAGGCCGCTGGAATGGATTTCTTTTGTGCGAGACAAGCTCCGCGCTGGCACTACACACTCACTCCCCACGCCAAGTTGCAAGTGTCGGTGAAGCGAATGCGCCGTGACAATGACAAGTTGGGGCCCCGGCTAAAGGGCCTCGCGTGCGTGCGCGCGCGCGTATCTGTTGGCGCCGAATTGATCTCGGATCACACATCAAGTAGAGCTTTGGACGTCTAGGTCTTTACAAACCGAAGAACGCAGCAAGGATATCACATCTACGCAATGAAGAGCGGAAAGGTTTACGAACAAACCACCAAAGGATAACCAATCGCGCTTACGTGACAAACAACGGCTAGTTTTCAAGTAAACTAGCAAAGGAGCCGTCGAACCTCTCGCCCGGGGGGGACCCCAGTTGGGATAAGGATGTCGCCGGATTGCTCTAGGTTGGCCAACAAACCTAGACGCCGATCTTAGTCATCGGATCAAGAGATAGAACAATATGAGATTGGAAAGAGGGTAAAAGGAACTGGCGAACCGATTTTGTAGGCACCAGCAGGAGTCTAAGCCAGACAACAGCAGGGAAACCAACCTAGCTAAACCGGCTAGGCCGGCTGTGCAGAAAAGTGTGCAGGCAAGCCGCAGGCCGGTTGGCTGATCGGCCAAGCTGATTGCACCAAACCGTAGCAGAACTAGCAGGAAGTGCAGCAAGTGCATTACTAGCTCTCCACTCCATCTCATGCATGCATGGTAGCACAGCAGTAGCACGGCAGCAGGGAAAAGGCAATGCATGCAGCAGCATGCCAGCAGGACGTTTTTCCAATTCTTCCTTTTCTCTTTTTGGACCTCCAAATAATATTTCACATATATTTTTGCTTCCATATAATCAGCGGAAACTTTGTTCAAGAGTTAACTTATATTTTCGATCATTTTTATCATCAACAGTACCTATATGCCCAGTGACAGGACCATGACGAGCCATCTTCCGTGTGTAGTAGTAGGAGTATGAAGCGGCCGAGGCAGGGTTCCTAACTGAAGCTAGCTGTTGAGTGATAGTGAATTAGTGATTTTCCTTTTCATGCTCTTTTATGGAGGCTGGAGCCGTGAACTTTGTCATCCGAAATCGATCATCAGGGGGCGGCAATACATATGGATTCAGCCTTCAGCTCATTCTTCCCAACGCTGACGCACACCTGTACCTCTCGCGGAATTCAATTGTGCATGGACCAGGTGCCTCAATGGCTCAGGCATCTCAAGTTTTGCTTGGATGGATGTACTGTACTAATTTCCCGAATTTTTCTTTGATTCTCACTACTACTAGGCCACTAGTACTTGGTACGCCTCTACATGGCTGCATGCGAACTGGCCCTGCGTCTTGGCCCATTACTAAGCAAAAAATACAAACAAAGCAACCCACATGGACAGCGTACAGCCCAGTGAGTGAGGTCTTTTTTTTTCTTTTGAAAAAAATCAATTTTTCCTCCCATAACTTTTTTTTGCGAAAATCCGTTTTTTTTCTCCTGAACACTTTAATCGGACAAATAATCTCCCTCAACTTTTCAAACCGTACATTTTATCTCCTAGAGGGGTTGTGCAAGCGGTTTTTTATATTTATTTTGGCTAAATCTTTGAAAAATAATAGTACATAATGGAAAAATCATAAAATAGAAAATACAATTGTGTTGGGCTTCACATGAATAGATCTACACTAGTGAACATACAATATAGTATACTTTAGTATAATGTTTTTGCTGTAGATTTAGATCTATGATTTTCTAAAATTAATTGAAATAATTTATAACTGTAGTTTCTATAATCTAATTATGATGAAATTTTTATGGTGACCTAATTATTATATGCTTGAACTATAGTAAAAATTTCATACTCATTAGATCATGTATAACTTACCTATAGATTTATTTATATTTAACAAGCATAAACCCTAAATAAATCATATATACAACAAGTAAACAAGTATACATAACACAATCCAATATCATAAATAAAATAAAATACAATAAAATAAAAACATACAGGTTTATTTATTGGTGGAAATGCAAATTAGAGCGTACACCAAAGACAACATTACAAGTAATGACACGCACAACCAAATGGACAAACTAAAGCAAATGGATGGGAGGGCGTGGTGATGTTGCCCAAGGAGAGAAGGGAAACAACATACAAGTATAGTATAACCGAAGGAAAATTAAAGGCGCGCTGCAGCTGCAAGCTGCATCACGAAGAGGGTCGGAAGGAACAGCGCTGGGAAATGAAATGGAGGCCCTGACCATGCAGACACATGCATGTGCATGAACCGCTTACTTGCTCTGGCAGCTGGCCGCGCACGTAGTGATCAATTCGAAGCACGCCGTTGCGTCTTTCGGGTCGGGTTGGCCTCCTTGGGCAGCAGCCAGATCGAAGAAAGCCTTGCACATTTCACGTTTCTCCTCCAGTCGCCGAGCCGCCGCCTCCGCTTCCTCGATGGCTTGGCAATCACCTCTTGCATCTTCAACGGTGTTGAATGTCCTACCCGCCCTGGCGCACGCGTCTTCGAGGGCCTTCGTATCCGTACTCCCCCCGGCAGCGGCAGCGGCAGACCCCTTCAGAACAGAACAGATGCACTTGCTTGCGCCTGAACGCTCTGGGTTCAGAGCATCACAGCAGGTCTGCAGAAAAGAACGATCTGTGTCTGTAAGGTTATTAGTTGCTGCACGTTGTAAAGCGGCAGCACACAAGCGCGATCCTCCAGGACCAGCACCATGAGCATCGTCCATACAGCTTCCGAGCGAGATCTTTAGCGAGAACACTGGCCGCGCTCTCTTCCTGGGCACTGCTGCCGCCGCCGGGAAGGGAGAGGCCAAGGATCAGCGCCAACAAAAGCAGACACCAATTGGGTGAAATGTGCTTCTTCCAGTTCCAGGGCTTCATCATCGGCTCCATGACCATGATGATATGAGCCTGAGCGCGTGAGGGGACAGTGAACGGTGGGTGTGGTGGTGGCGCCGTACCTTAGCAAAGACAGACAGACCCTCCTCCTCGAGCTGAGGCTGGGATGGGACTTTGGGTGTGTGAACAAAAAGAAGAAGAATATGATAGTTTCTTCGATATATCGGTGTGTGCTTCTTCTTGCTGGCCACCTGCAGCATCCTGTCCTTTATATACAGCTACTGGTCGAGGTACTCCGACTCCAACTGAATGAATGAGTGAATAAACTTAAACAAGCACTTGTACACAACTCAATTGTTTAATTTCTCGATGTGTTGACAAAATCAATCTGGAATCAGGCAGCAACATGTGGAAGCACCAATTCCAAAGTAAATCAGCACAGCTGAATGAATAAACTGAAGCGACTGAATACGCACGCACTTGATACACAACCCAATTGAGCAATTTGTCGGTGCGTTGACGAAATCAATTTGCAACACGTGTGGAAGCACCAATCCAAAAAAAAGAAAAATCTACTCCCTCTGCCTTTTTTCCTTTTATCTGTCGTTCTCACGTTCCTATATGCCCCAAAGACTGGGCGTACTAGTATCTTGGAAGCGCTTTTATGGACTGTGGAGGCTGGAACTGAGCTTTGTCATCCGAAATTGATCGTCACCCATCCATGGAATTAAACTGCATAGACCCTGTGCCTCAATGGCTCAGGCACTTGTTGTACTTGGTACGCCTTTACAGTGCCTCCACCATAGCTGCATGCGAACTGGACCTGTGTCCTGGCCCATTACTCATCAATCATCATGGACAGCGTACAGCCCCGATGACGATAACGATTCGCCGGCCCAGTGAGGTAACGCCCTTTCTTCTTCGTGTCTCCCGTCAACTCAGATTGGGGGCTTCCATGCCAGCCTGAGGGCACCCAAAGGAAAAAAAGTCGATTTATTTTACTTCTTCGAGCTATGGTTGTAGTCCTATTTTGTTCCCTCAAACTCAAACTAAACATGTCACCCCCCACCTCACCTCCCTCACCAAAAAAAAAGAACTCAAAATAGACATCTTATCCTCTAAATTTTCAAACTCATCACATTTATCTCCCTGCCCTGGTTTTGAAGGTAGTTTTGTCATTTTTATCCAGTTATAAAAAAAATTGATCAATACTTGACAACGTTTTTAAATTACAGGAAATGTCTCTAGTATAAAAATTCTAAAAACTAACATAAAGATAGATTGGGATACGGAGGATACAAGTAAAGTAGTTAAAGATTATGAAAATATATCTAGATTTTTTTAAAAAAAATAGCTATAGGAAGAAACATTTGCATAAAAAATATAGAAAAGTTCAAAGACACTCTAACCAATGTCTAAACATGTTTCAAAAACTTTGCACTGCAAAAATATAATACGCAACAAAGATGAATTCGACATACATATTAATGTTGAATACATTCATGATATGCATCCGTGCTCGTTGCATTTGCACCTTATGTTTTCTATTGTGAAAAGTTTTCAAACATATTTGGACATCATTTATAATATTTTTGGGCGTTTTCTAGATTTTCTTGGATTTTTTTTTTTTCTAGAGCTAAATTTAATTTTTAGATGCTTCTACTGATGTTTTTATGAGTTCTAAATATTGTATTTGGATTAAACGCATCTTAATATATTTCTTGAAACTTTTTCTAGAATTTTTAGAACATTTTCTATGGCTAAATGGCCTTATCAAATATGTATCTGATTTTCAAAAACTTTTAAAACAAACTGCCTTCAAAATTATTTTTAAAATAAGAAAGGGGTAATTTGAATGGTTTTGAGAGCTAAGGGTTAAGATGTCTAGTATTCAAGTTCAATAAGAAAAATCAAGCTATGTCGATAGTTCTGGTAGGTAAAATGGACTTTTTTGCACGGAAGTTTACTACTTGCTCGGTCCGGGAAAACATGCAATAGATGCTCCGTGCTGGTAGTCTATGTTTGACCAAATTTCTAGCGAATATTTTACACTTATAAATTCAAATTAATTATTAAGAAAATTCATTTCGTAATGAATCTAATGGTAGTTACTTGATATTATAAATACTGATATTTTCTATCTAAAATTAACTGAACTTGGGATACTAAAACATGACGGAGGGAGTATTTTCGCAACCTAAAAGGGGACAAGTTCGAGGTAGGGAAATATATTTCCAAGCCTTGTTTCTGATATTCTATATTTTATGGAAAAATAGAAATGGTAACCATAAATCTAAAAACAGAAATGGCGAAAAACAATACATAAGAAAAACATTTGTTATTGCTATTCGGACCTAAAATCAGTCTATATCAGTCTTTCTAGGAACTGAGGGAATTAAACCTCTAAGATTATGGTCAATTTGAAGTCTGGATGAGGGAATTAAACCTCTAAGAAGTCCACACATTGGAACCGGCCATGAAGGTTTTGAAAACCCAATACTAAACGGAAGTTGTATTTTGGCATGGTCATGTAATGGTTTCGATCCCTAACGGGATAATTCAACCTGTCCTATAAACATAAAGGGCCAAGAGCAATTATGGGCCACACCAAACAAGCAATCTACTTTCTTTATCCTCACTCTTTATCCAACCTTGATATGTTGTCCATCCTTTGATCTTGACGATTAGAGATGATGTTCTAGGCGTTCTGGTTGACACCATTGACAGAGTCCCTCCCGAGTGAGGATTTGACTTTCTCTTTGCTGATTTGCCTCTAAACTAGTCGTTTATCATCACACAAGTGCGATAGTTATCCTTGCTAATTTTTTCATAAACCTAGCCGTCCTTCTCACCAAAAAGTGTGATAAACATCATTCGGGCACACATTCATCGATCATCAAACGAAAGGCTAGGCCACGAAAGGCTAGGCCCAGGTCCTAAAGCTTCCAAAATGGATCTTTTCAAGCTAGTGGAAACTTTGGGAAGATCACTTGATTGCCAAAGGCTACTGGAGCGAGTAAACTAATATCACAATCATGATTAGAAGTTTGATTAATTAAGAAAACAGAGGACTTGGTGGGGATGGGATGGTACTACTGGTATAGCATGATTTCGTACCAGATACCAAGGCCACATAAGTTAGAATACAAGACTTTAACAATCTTGAAAATGTTCGCCTCCACATGAAACATTATATTGGATGCATACAGCTCTTATTACTTGAGCTAATATCTTATCTGAAGACATCCAAATTATTACACCAAACATACAGTGGCATTTAAAAAAATGATTATATCTACCCTGTTGACCCAGCTGCAATCACCGATTCCGCTTTACCAAGAGAAGCTGCCATTTCTGACCATCCTATTGGGTAGTACGTGGCACGGAAGGCGATATACACCACAGCGACCGTGCCAATGGCCACCACCAGCATAACGAACAGGATGGCAGGTCTCTTCCCCCACTGTCCCATGACCCCGAGCGCGAACGGGTAGAGAAGCACGAGGATCCAGACGTTGAACACCATGCCCAGCACCGCGTGCTGCGCCTGCTCCGTGAGCAGCCCCCACGCCGCCGCCTTGCCCACCGCGACGCCCACCGCCGCGACGTTCACGGCGAGAACGGCGACGGTCGGGACCAGTAGCGGCACCCACCGCACGACGTACAGGTCGGCGAACCTGTCGCCGGAGCCGGCGGCGGCGGCCTCCGTCTGCTTGGACGTGAGCCTGAAGTGGATGCCCTTGCCCGTGACGAGCTTGAGTGCCATGTACAGCACCGCCGTCGGGTACACCCCGGTGGCGCCGATCATGTAGAACTGCTCGTTGCGGCACCAGTCCAGCAGCGTGATGCCCGCCCACCGCACCTCGAACATGCCGATCACGTGGATCATGGCGATGATCGCCACCAGGTAGAGGATGTACGCGCCGAAGGGCCGCTGGATGTAGTACTGCTCGGAGACGAGCCACATGAGCGGGAACAGGTTGTAGGCCAGGATGAAGACGGTGACGAGCGGGTAGGTGGACATGTTGAGGTAGGCGACGCGCTGCAGCGGGTGCATCCGGCGGCCGGCGAGGAACGCGTTGCTGTGGGAGAAGAACATCTCCAGGGAGCCCCCCGACCAGCGCAGCACCTGGAGGAGGCGCTCGGTGAGGTTGATCGGCGCGGTGCCGCGGAACGCCGCCGGCTCGACGGAGCAGTAGATGGAGCGCCACCCTTGCCGGTGCATGCGGAACCCGGTCACCACGTCCTCCGTCGCGATGTTGTACACCCACCCGACGTCTCTCCCCCATCGAGTCCCGTCCTCGTAAGCGCACGTCATCAGCGACGCCAGCTCGCCGCTGACGACGGTCTCTTCGTCGTCATCGGCAAGGAACACCGGCGGCGTGATAGATCGTCGTTCTTGGTTCGCGCCGTCGTCTATTACTGCGTTTACGAATAATGTCGACCTACCGTAATATTCTTTGCCCTTGTCGTCGTCGTCGATCACCTTGCTCTCGTGTGCTCTCCACGGCGGCGGCTCCATGCCGTAGAGCGCGGCGCGGCGGAACATGGTTCCGGTGCCGAGGTAGGAAGGCCCCTGCAGGCCGTTGAGGGAGAGCATGGTGCCGTCGAAGAAGACGCGGTTGTGGTTGGCGTACCGGTCCGTTGGGTCGACGCCGTCGAAGCGCTGCGGGAACTGGACGAACGCGGTGTTCTGCCCGTCGCGTGGGTCGAGCATGAAGCACATGGCGGTGCGGAAGGCCTGGGAGTTGTTGATGTAGTGGTCGCAGTCGAAGTTGATGAGGAACGGCGCGTTGGAGAGCAGCGCGGATACCCGGAGCATCGCGTTCATGGCGCCGGCTTTCTTCTGGTGGTTGTAGCCGGGGCGCTTCTCGCGGGAGAGGTAGACGAGCATGGGGAGCCGCGTGTCAGTGTTGCTGAAGTCGAATGGACTGCCAGCGCTTGCTGCTGACCCGAGCTGTGGTTTCTGGCTCGGATGGTTTAGTACGACCTGTGTCATCAAAGAGCATGTTAATCAAGTACATTATTAGCTCAAAGTTTGTTAAAATTGATGAATATTTTAAAGAAATCAGAGCTAGCAGTGTGATGGAATAAAGGTATCCTTACCTTAACAATTCCAGCGTGCTGTCCTTTTCTATGGTTCTCAGCCTGCTCGATCCATGTCCCAGGCCATTGTGTGCCATCAGCCATCCACGTCGCCTTCTTGATCATGCCATCTTCGTCTTTCTTGGCATGCTTTCTGTTGTACGTTTCAGATCTTTGGTAGATGGTGCTGAAGAGAGAGTCGATCCTCACCTTGAACTCTTCGTACTCTCGGCGCACGCGCCTGTGGTCACTCGTGAACTCCTCCGGCATGCTCCCCGTGTACGGCCGCCTCTTCACCGCGAAGTAGCTCTCCGGCGCTCTCGGCTCGACGCCATGCTTCCGGCAGAAGGGAACCCATAGCTTGGCGAAGCATGCGACTTCGAGCATGGCTTCGTAGTGCACCAAGGTGCCGCCGTCGTCGGAGAGGTAGCAGGCGTACTTGTCGACGGGGTAGTCGGTGGCGAGGATGGAGAGGACGGAGTTCACCGTGTACAGTATGGGTTCGTCTACCGGGTCCACGGTGGTGAGGAAGACGTCGATGCCCGGCAGCTGATTGGACTCGCCGCCGCCGGAGGTGGAGGACTCGTGCTGATGGTCTCTGAGGGCGGCGAGGTCTGGAACGCGCTTGATGGGGTTCAGCTTCGGGAGCTGGTTGAGGACCCATGAGAAGCCGAACCAGACGTCGCCGACCATGGACGTGGCCCAGAGCCACACGCCGTCGCGGTTTCGGTGCCGGATGCGCCATATGAAGAACGCGATGATGGCGATCAGACGCAGAAGAATCACAATCCTGACAGAAAACTGGCAAAAAGATTAGCATATCGATCTTGCATGCCTTGGGCAAATTGTTAAGTCAGAGACAGCGGTTTCCGTAGCAGTCAGTGTTTATAATAATAGTAAGTGATGACTGATGAGTTTGGCAAGCTTTCTGTCGACTTGTCGAGTTAGGATTGTCACCTAGCAACGGACAGTCTTGCATTGGACGGCCAAAATGGCAAATAATTAGTAACCTGTAAGGATGCAGGATGCTGCCCTTGACCTTCATGGTCCGGAACAGCAGGGGCTGGCTGCTGGAGCTGCCTGCAGACATGTCTCCCTCCTGGACAGCCACCCAGACATCATCGTTGTCCTTGGCGGCGGCGTTGATCCGCTTCGCCACTGGCGAGTCGTCAGCTGCGGCCGAGCTGGTGCCCCTGCTCTCCTCGCCGGCGACGCCGTTGGTCGCGTCGACGTGGAGGCTGGCAATGGCATTGACCCGGCGAGTCACTGCCGCCGTAGCCATCATCTCGAACGCTGAGCCACACCTAGTTCGTGTTGTGCCGTTGGTGCATGAGTCTTCTTCGACCGGGATTATATAGGGCGGTAAAGCAGAAGAGTTGGAACTGAAGGGAGAGAGAGGGTTCGTTATTGGGCAATGAGCATATAAGAAGGAGTAGAGTATCAGCTCAGCTTCTTTTTCTTCAGCAGGGTCAGAATACAGCGACTGGGTCTGAGAAGCCGCCATGGGAAGCCGCCATTGCCGTATACTTTTCCGCTCTTGGGATCAAGCTGCAGCTAGTAGTGCACTACAGCAGAGAATCAGGTTCTGACCGATCAAATTCAGCGGCCCAAAAGTCACCGTCTCGATAAAGAAATGTTTCTCGGCTTGTGTGTCTCAAGTTTCAAAAGGAATATGACATCTTTATGAAAAACGTGCACGCTACCCTAGTGGTAATAACAGCTGGGCTGAAGGGCACGGGATGAGAAGGCGGCGGCGTCGCTCACTTTGTGCAGGGATCGATCAGCATTCAGCAAGCAGTTCATGGAACTTCACTGGTCTGTGGAGGCTGCTGCTGCTGTTCCTGATTGCTGTGGGTCGTCTGAGAAGTGAGAACTTGAGAGGAGAGCACCACTCGCTACCGAGACTTCGCCGTCAGGGGAAGTGGCGAATCAGTTTCGGAGATGCCGTGCGTTGCACCGGGAGTGGCGGACTGCCCAACTCTCGACAGGAAAGGTGAAATCGGCGGCCCAACCAGCGCCTATAGTACCCCATATAACACCAGCTCACCTCGCCGCCCACTGATATTCCAGTTGTATCTTTTTTTTTTTTTTTTTTGGTGTGAAATCTTTCTGAAGAATGATGCTAGAAAAATTCAGTACAGTCAGGCACTCCCGTGTGTTGGAAAATCGTTGTACTTCCCGTTTGAAAGTAAGGTACAGATTGCTATCACCGCTAGGAAAAATTGCTACTGGAATTTTGTGAAGTTTGACCAATCATATTTCGCGGAAAATTTTATATTCTGTGAAGGACCGAAAACGGCGACCAGAGGGGGGGTGAATGGGAGCCGTAAATTTTTTTGCGAAAAATATTTAGGCCACTGTCCCAAATTCACCGCCAAACACTCAAACAATACACGGTGATGTCCACGACCCAAATGAGTGGGTGGATGTTCCCTAGGAACACAGCGGGACAACACAAACCCAACACAACAGACGAAAATAGAATCGGAGCTCAATCGACCACTCGGCAGATACAGCCGGAATTTCTCACTCAAGGAAATCAACTCACTCAAAATTCACCAGCAAAAACTCGACACCATAAGCTGGATTTGCTCGACACTCGAAGGTGCACGGCCTACCAGTACCAACACAAGACACACCTGCAGAAAACAAGATTACCGGTTCTGAACTCAAAGCGTTGAGACAGAGATGCCTTCACAGCCTGTTCAGAAATCTCAGAACCAAAGACAACTTGCAGCTCAAGTGGAGGTACTGCACTCCTCCTAGCAGAGCTCACGGAACAGGCAAAAGAGTAAACCAATCAGTAGACCATCAAGCACTCAATCGTGAATTCCATTCAAGTAAAGAACCAATTTAATATTCCATTGATTAATCAATCATTGTCCTGGTGCTTCACGGAAACAAGAAGCAAGCTTGTGACTAAACAAAAATAAACGTTGATAGCACACCTGCACACGCACAGCAATGGAGGGTCTGCTCTCCACTGACCAGTTCACGGCACGAGGCAAGCTGCTTGCCTGGAGCAACGTTACACAAGAACAGAACTGACGCACACGGTGCTGAAGTTCACGCTGTTGATGCAGCTCAAGCCAGAAGAACACGCCGCGCAGAGAAAAGGAAGGAAATCGACTAGACAGCACTGGACTTCCTTGTCTCCTGTCTGGTGGGCAGCAATAGGAACGCTCGGTGGCGCTGTGCTGACCCGCACCAATCAAACCGAAACCGAGAAGAACGAACTCGAATACAGAGGAACAGACAGCAAGCGGACGATACCTGGAAACTCGAAAAGCTCGAGCGGATTAGGGGCGAGCGAGTGCCGCTTAGTCGAACACGCTTGATGCTAGAGCACCAGGATTGGTAGTGCTGCTTCACCCCAGACAAACCACTCGAGCTGAAATCGAGAACGACGAACGAACAGACAGCTCGCTGCAAGAACAGACAGAGACGAGCGGTCACAAAATCGAAGAGAACTCGAAGGAATCAAAACAACTCGTTCCCAAATTTCACACAGGCCATCTACACAGAGTTGGTGAGCTATCCCTAAAGAATCATCGCCTGGGATTCATCCAAACTCCGGGAAATCCAGATCACGTGCACAAACGGAAAATGGGGAAAAACGAAGAACACAGTGAGACAAAATCACAGATAAGAATAACGAATCCCCGAGGGCACGAGGAGGATTCGGGCCTCCATTCCCACTCAAAATCACAGCAAAAATACCCACGAATTTTTTAGTTTGGTGACCTCTCTCAAGAACACTAGGGGGAGGGGAAAAACTAGAGAGAGAGGGAAAACGAAAATAGGAGAGGTGAAGGGGTAAGAGAGCTCCCCCCACCATACTTATCGACCGGGGCTTATTCTAAATTCCAGTTTTGCCCTTACATGACACCGAGCGTACTACCTAGCCCAAGGACACTGTAGTACAACTCCACCGAACCGGACAGATATTTTGATCCGACAGCCACCGTGCCTTCTCACCGGTAGCTTCGCCTCGACGCGAACTCCCCGATGCCGCCACGTGCCGTCCGTCCGCCTCGGGACCTCCGCTAGGGTTTTTGAGACTCAACCCAGAAACCCGCCGGGTGGTTTTGAGGCCCAAACCACCGAAACCCTCCACCGTTGGTTTTGAGGCCCAAACCAACAAACCGGCCCATGTCCTTGCACTTGTCGAAGCCAAGTGCCAGCAATGCGATCCCGCCCGGCGATTCCGGGTCCCTCAGTCCAAGTCCCCTTCAGTCCAAGTCTCGATACGTCCGCCCTTTCACCGCTCCCAGTCCATTCGGCGCGGCTCGCCATCACTTGACCTTCACCCGCGCCGTCGGCCACCGCCTCCATGCTCGACGACACTGCACAACACAAGCCAAGGCACATGTGGAACTCGTGGCTTTCACCACCATCAGTAGCACCCCATCCGAGATGCTAGTAGTTGAATCAATCACTCATCATCATAACTGAACAACAAGTATAAACCTTGTGTTCGCAATCTCCCCCTTGATGAGTGCATTGTTCAACACCAACACACCACGGCTGAGAAAGAAATAGAAGAAGAAGAAAAAAGAAGAAAGCTCACCAAACGACCAAAAGCCAAAGAGAAGCCAAATGTGGTCATTTGAAACAAGCAAGACTTGATCCCCAAAGACATGGGCAACGGCTCGACGCAACCAAGCAAAACATGGCTAGCCCTCAAGAAGAGGCAGAAAACGGGCTCAACACCACTAGCCAAGCAAGAAGCACTCGAAAACGCTAGATCCTCCAGAAAGAGGCAAGGCTCAACACATCTAGCAAGAAGCAATGCAAAACAACTCCCCCTGAGCAAATGCATATATGAGTGCACACAATCTTCTCCCCTTCAACCCTTGAGAACTAGTCTCTCCCTCTGAGAAGACAACCTTTGAAGACATATCAAGTGACTCCCCCTTGACATAAGCATATGATGTGTCAGGCATGTGTGTGTGTCAAATTTCTCCCCCTTGTTGAATAATACACACAACAAGCCTAAAATGCAATGATATGCACAAATACAGAAGCTTCAGGTATATAGCAATCAGAGTGAAAAGATGCTCTAGCCGATAAAACACGTGAGTAAGGCATCAACAGACAAGGGCTAGTATATGCTCAAACTGATCAAGTTATACGGAATATGAAGTGTAAGCAGTTTTGAGCAGATTATAAGTTCTTCAGAAAGGAGTTCACCACAAAAGATAGCACTTAGCAAATGTAAGCTGGAGATCAACCTAGTGCTAGTCATGTGTAAACAAGGTGAACTACCCCAAACCATGGTCACACATCATGTCAAAGACCTCAAACTTGTCAATTTTATCAGATTTTCAGAGTTGGCAGCAAATTACAAGTATTGGTCGAACATATGTGTGCGAGAGGTTATCCGTACTATCAAGCCTAACTTTTCAACCAAGCGGAGCCTATGTCAAAAGACAATCGGGAGCTCAAAGCAATGGTTTCGGTCATCCACTACAAGGCTCAAGTTCATCCAAATGTGCAATTGGAAGCAGTCTTAATACCTTGATGTGGGACAATACGGACCCATCTCGATCTTTTCATTCAACTTACTTAGATTTTAGATTTTAGCACAAGTAAAGTATCTAAGCAAGTGTGGGACTCAAAGCATGAGACATAGTAACCAAGCATGCACAATATAGCATAAAGGGATCTCAACATCCTACACATGCTAGTTACCATCTCAAGCGGTGAACATTTTCAATTTCAGCAAGTTTAAACAAGTTCACATTAGAAAATCATGCTCAACTCATAACATGTAGCAGATGATCAATGAGAGTCTAAGCTGACAAGCACCACAAGTACTCACATGGCAAACTAACAAGAGCATAGTTTCATTCCAAGTGTTATATACATGAAGCTCAAAATGCAAGTATATCACAGAATGCAATGCAAATGCACTATCATACAAAGATAAATCAAAATCTAGACTACAAAAGAAACTGAAACTAGTGTACAACAAACAAAGTGCTTCCCTCCTCTAAAAAGGGAAACACACACCCAATTAACCTCGCAAGCGAGCAAACGTTGCTTGATCGAGGGGCTTAGTGAGAAGATCCGCAAGGCGATCACGGGTGGCTACGTGATGCAACTCAATGTCGCCTTTCTCTTGGTGATCACGGAGAAAGTGAAAGCGAACATCTATGTGCTTGGTCTTGGAGTGAAGTACTTGGGTTTTTAGCAACACCGATGGCACTAGTACTATCACACAATAAGGGCACTCTAGAGAACTCAAGACCAAAATCACGTGGGGTGGCTATCATCCAAAGCATTTGGGAACAACAAGCGGCAAAGAAATGACATACTCAGCGGTCGTGGTGGATTGTGCAACGCTAGACCGCTTATGGGATGACCAAGACACAAGGGACGAACCCAAAAACCGACAAGTCCCGACGTGGACTTCCTATCTAAGCGGCGACAAAGCAAAATCAGCATCCGAATAACCGCAAAGAGAGAGCGAGGAAGAAGCGAGAATACCAAAGTCCAAACTTGGGGGTAAACCGGAGGTACCTCATGATGCGCTTCACCGCTTGACGGTGAGATGTGCGTGGGGAAGCTGAAAAAGCGTCTTGAGGCATACAGCAAACTCGTATGTCGGGTCTTGTCGCCGTCGGTGCAGCAACGATCCGATCATACTCGGTACTCCTTCCGATCGATCGCTTCTCCATCCTCATCGGCGCCGAGGAGGGTCGCGTCGCGATCAACATGGGCGTCGAAAGAGGCTTGGCCTCGCCCATGTCAAACTTCTTCAGGGACGTCCTTTGTGTACTTGCCTTGATGCACAAATGTCCCATCCCGCGTTTGCTTGATTTGAAGGCGGAGGAAGAAGGTCAACTCGCCCATCAAGCTCATCTCAAACTCCCCCGCTCATGAACTCGCAAACTTGGCATTCAAAGCGTGAGAAGAGCCACCAAAGATAATATCATCCACGTATATCCGAACCAAGAGAAGGTCTTTGCCTTGCTTGAGGAGAAACAAAGTCTTATCTACCGATCCCATCCTAAACCCTTTCTTAAGCAAAAAAGGTTTTCAGCCTATCATACCACGCTCTAGGGGCTTGCTTAAGACCATACAAAGCTTTGTGCAACTTGAAGACATGGTTAGGATACTTGGGATTTTCAAAGCCTGGGGGTTGCCTAACATACACTTCCTCCTCTATATACCCGTTCAGAAAAGCGCTCTTGACATCCATCTGAAACAACTTAAAGCCCTTAGCAAAGAAATGAACGCTAACGAGAATACGGATTGCCTCTAAGCGAGCTACGGGAGCGAAGGTTTCCTCAAAGTCTATCCCCTTTTTCGGCAATACTCTTGAGCAACAAGTCTAGCCTTATTCCTAACAACCACCCCATCTTCACTCGCTTGTTCTTAAACACCCACTTTGTACCTATGGGATGACACTCGGAGGTGGAGGAACTAAGACCAGACTTGGTTTCTCTCAAAGTTCTCTAACTCCTCATGCATAGCATTAACCCAATCAGGATCGGATAAAGCGTGTCCAACATCTCGGGGCTCAAAAGAAGCAACAAATGCGAGAATGAGCGAAGTGAGAGATGTGATATGACTGGACCGCGTGACTCGGCCGGGTCAATATCGCCGATCATCGTCGAGCGGGGTGACGACGCTGAATGTGTCGTGGAGCCTCTCTGGAAGAAGTCACCTCTCCCTCAACCAGCCTGGTGCCCCTCAGTATTTGACGCCAGCAGTGAGGAAGTCGCTCGAACGGTCCCCAAGAAGTGGAAGTAGAGGGGGTGCGGACCGTGAGCTGAAGTAGTCGTCGCAGCTCGATAGGGGCAGCCGGTGGAGTCGGCTCGGGATCACCCCAATCGGCATCGCCCTGCTCCTCCTCCACAAAAATGCTTTCACCAAGCTCTTCATCACCGCACGCTCAAAGACAGGGGGTTGTACAAGGTATAGTTTCATCGAATGTGACCTCACAGGTCTCCACAACACGGTTAGTTTCAAGGTTAAGTACTCGATAAGCTCTAGAATGCAAAGCATAACCAAGAAAGATACCGTCGAAAGACCTGGACTCAAACTTATCCAAATTACCTTGTTTCAAGATGAAGCACTTACACCCAAACACCCTGAAATGACTCACCTTGGGTAGCCTCCCAAATCGCAACTCATAAGAAATTTTCTTCGTAAAAGCACGGAGAAAGATGCGATTGGAAACATGACAAGCAGTGTTGATTGCTTCGGCCCAAAACCTCCTAGGAGTCCTATGCTCATCGAGCATCGTCCTAGCCATCTCAACAAGGGTCCGATTCTTGCGCTCAACAATGCCATTCTGTTGCGGAACATAAGGTGAGGAAAACTGATGCTCAAGACCCAAAGACTTGCAAAAGGTTTCAAAATGAGTGTTCTTGAATTCTGTGCCATTGTCACTACGAATAGCTCTCATGGCATTCTTAGGGAACTCATTTCTCAACCGAAGAATCAAATCTCGAGCATGTGAAAAAGCCTCATCCTTACTCTCCATGAAAAACACCCAAGAGTACCTCGAAAAATCATCCACAATCACTAACACGTACCACTTCCCACCTTCTGACCGAACCCGAGCTGGACCAACTGTGTCCATGTGAAGTAGCTCGCCGGGTTCCTTGGTCATGATTTGATTCACAGGTGAGTGAGAAGCGGCTACCATCTTTCCATGACGACAAGGGTGGCAAACAAGATCCTTCTCAAATTTTAACTTAGGCAATCCTTGGATTAAGTCAAGTGAGCTCAACCTAGCAAGAAGGTCAAAACTCAAATGACCAAGTCTCCTATGCCACTTCCAAAGCTCAGAAGAGGATCCGGCCACCAAACAGCGGGAAGAGCCAAAAGAGTGAGAAAAGTCAGCTCGAAAGACACGGCCAAATGGGACGATCCGACAAACAAGATCTCCCTGAGAGTCAAGAACTCGAGAAAAGCCATGTTTAAAACGCACTTCAAAGCCATCCTCAAGGAGTTGCGAAACAGAGAGCAAATTGAAATGCAAGTTCGAGACCAAAGCAACATCCTTGAGAACAAAGCTCTCGTTAACCCGAATGGTTCCACGAGAGACCACTTTACCTTTGCTATTATCCCCGAATGTGATGTACTCCTTGTGTTGCACGGGGTCGAGGCTGGAGAACCATTTAGAACTTCCGGTCATGTGGCGCGAACATCCGGAATCAATGAGCCATGTGTTCTCCAGGCCTCCGTCCTACATCAATAGAAAGACATAGGATGAGCAAATGGCACACCACTGGGGTTAGTAAACTGAGAGGGATACCAGTGATGCATCATTTGCCCTGAAAAAGTATTAGGAAAAACACCGAACATGCCATGTCCCATTTGAGGAGAGCGATCACCACGAGAGGGAAAACGTGGTCCGCTAGAGGTGTGGGACACAAAAACACCGCCACGAGGTTCATAGTCATATTGACCACGACCCGAACCTCGCCGTGCACGACCACCACGTGGTCTCGCAACCTGAGGCCTAGCACCTTGAGGCATTGCACCTCTAGGCCTAGTAGTGCGCCTACGAGCAGGCGGTACATGTACACCATAGGGAGGATGGTACATGTTCCGGTTGTTCAACTCAAGCTCACGCTTCTCATCTCTCTTCCTCCTAAAACAAAACTCAACCAAGTGCCCATCCCTATGGCAATACTCACAATAGTACACCTCTCTCTTAGGTGTTTGGCTCACTTTCTTGTGGGTATGGTTCACTCTTGGAGGTGGCTTGGCTTTAGAAAGGGGTTCCTCAGAGATGGAAGGGAGTGTGTCAAGTGGGTTCCTTAGATGGTTCGGTTTTGGAATCCACACTTGTTTCTGGGGTGGAGCTCTTGGAGGTTCTTCAAACACTCCATCTTTGGTGAGAGGCACAAGTGGCTTAGGTGGAGTGATTTTGAGAAGCTTGGGTGTAGTGGTAGGTTTTTCACTCGGAGGCACACCACTACATTCACCAACTTTGCCATAAAGATCATCACCCTTCCCACCTAAAGCAAAGCCTAATCCCGATCCACCAATTCCCCTCCTGAATTGGTTGACCATCATGCCAAGTTGCGGCTCACTGCAAGACACCCAACTCAAGATGGTCCGAAGGTATGTGTTTTCCTCCTCGGTACGCACCTTGTCATGCCGGCAATTTGCAATCTCCAACTCCAAACCCTCACAAAGAGCACACTTAGCCACAATAGTGCTATCTGAGCTGGCCTTCTCTAATAAGGCAAACTTGGCATTCTTCTCTGCCAACTCAGATTGCAAGTCTGAGCAAGACTTGCACGCACCCAACAAGACAGGTGAAGCACGCACACTATCAAACTCATCAACCAACTCAGCATACTTAGACTGTAGACTAGCAAGATCAGCCATGTAAACGCTACAAAACTCACACTCAGGCTCATCAGTCACTATGGGAGTGTTCTTAACTTGCTCAAGCTCCTTAAGCGCTACTTCTAGCTTAGCCTTGTACTCTTTTCTATCACTAGCAGCACGCTTAAGCAACTTATCCTGACTGAGCAAAGTAGCAGTCAAATCCTCAACCTCAGCAGCAAGTGCGTCGACGGAAAGTGATACCTTAGATGTGTCGTCGTCGTCGCCGGGAGCATCGCCCTTGCCGTCCTCCACCTCGTCACCAAGTGCCATGGTGCAGAAGCCTCCGTGGGTGGAGTCGGCGAAGAAGCAGAGTCCGTTCAGCTTGTCCTCGACCTTCCTCTCGGACTCGTCGTCGCTCGAAGAGGAGGAAGCATGCTCGTCGTCGGAGTCGAGGTCGCTGAGGGAAGCGAGGAAGGCGCGCTCCTTCGCCTTGAACTTCTTCATGAACTTGCGCTTCATCGCTTCCTTGTCAAAGCCTCCCTTGGACTTGTGCTTGCCGGAGGTGTACTCGCGCTTCTCCTTGTGCTTGTCGGAGGTGGACTTGCCGAAGGAGTGCTTGTTCCGCTTGGGGGGTTGGCGGACGAAGTGGTCGGGGTCGCCACATCCATAGCATCCATCCTTCGGTCCACCACGGGCGGCGGTTCAAGCGGTTGTTGTGGAACCGCGAGAAACCGGCGATGACGAGAGCCGACTCATCATCTCCGAAAGCACGTCCAATTGCTCCCTCATCACCGTGATCAAGGAAGACAAGGCAAACATCGCAGAGGAGGGGTTAGCGGAAGAACTAGAGACACCTTTACCTGACACCAGCGCCATAGTCGGAGCAGAGGGGTTGCGGATCTTGGCATGGGTCTGGTTGTCGATCTCACTCGACTTGAGCTTGCTGAACAGCTCATCCACCGTGAGAGTGGCGTAGTTGGGTGACTCAACCAAGGCCTGAAACTTCGAATCCCAAGCCCTCCGATCCAGGGCGTGTAGTAACTTGAGAGCCCTCTCATGATCATCATAGGGTAGCTGAGCTCTGTTTGCTCGCATCTTATTCACAATCGACTGAAAGCGAGAAAACATCGAATCGATGGTCTCACCATCCAACTGAGTGAAGTTCTCATACTCACGCTTGTACGTTTCAAAGAGTCTGGTCTTAACTTGGGGAGTCCCCTCGTGATAGCTCGAAGCTTCACCTGCGGATCTCTCGGCGGTAGTATAGTGAGAAACTCGTTCAAACTCAGAAGGAGAGAGACTCGAAAAGAGAGCATTACGAGCTTTGCTATTGGCCTCGTGTTGCTCCATTTGTTCTTGGCCAACACGAGCGGGAAGAACAACATAATCCAAATTCTCGCAAATCTCCCAAACTCGTGCACCAAGACTTTGGAGATACGCCGACATGCGAATCTTCCAGTAAGGGTAATTCGATCCATCGAAGAACGGCGGCTTGCCTGAACCGCGCTCCATGTCGCCTTCTAGCGGATCACGAACCGATTAGGGTGGAATGATCCTTAACCGGCTTTGATACCAATTGAAGGACCGAAAACGGCGACCAGAGGGGGGGTGAATGGGAGCCGTAAATTTTTTTGCGAAAAATATTTAGGCCACTGTCCCAAATTCACCGCCAAACACTCAAACAATACACGGTGATGTCCACGACCCAAATGAGTGGGTGGATGTTCCCCTAGGAACACAGCGGGACAACACAAACCCAACACAATGCAGACGAAAAAATAGAATCGGAGCTCAATCGACCACTCGGCGGATACTGCCGAATTTCTCACTCAAGGAAATCAACTCACTCAAAATTCACCAGCAAAAAACTCGACACCATAAGCTGGATTTGCTCGACACTCGAAGGTGCACGGCCTACCAGTACCAACACAAGACACACACTGCAGAAAACAAGATTACCGGTTCTGAACTCAAAGCGTTGAGACAGAGATGCCTTCACAGCCTGTTCAGAAATCTCAGAACCAAAGACAACTTGCAGCTCAAGTGGAGGTACTGCACTCCTCCTAGCAGAGCTCACGGAATAGGCAAAAGAGTAAACCAATCAGTAGACCATCAAGCACTCAATCGTGAATTCCATTCAAGTAAGGAACCAATTTAATATTCCATTGATTAATCAATCATTGTCCTGGTGCTTCACGGAAACAAGAAGCAAGCTTGTGACTAAACAAAAATAAACGTTGATAGCACACCTGCACACGCACAGCAATGGAGGGTCTGCTCTCCACTGACCAGTTCACGGCACGAGGCAAGCTGCTTGCCTGGAGCAACGTTACACAAGAACAGAACCGACGCACACGGTGCTGAAGTTCACGCTGTTGATGCAGCTCAAGCCGAAGAACACGCCGCGCAGAGAAAAGGAAGGAAATCGACTAGACAGCACTGGACTTCCTTGTCTCCTGTCTGGTGGGCAGCAATAGGAACGCTCGGTGGCGCTGTGCTGACCCGCACCAATCAAACCGAAACCGAGAAGAACGAACTCAAATACAGAGGAACAGACAGCAAGCGGACGATACCTGGAAACTCGAAAAGCTCGAGCGGATTAGGGGCGAGCGAGTGCCGCTCGGTCGAACACGCTTGATGCTAGAGCACCAGGATTGGTAGTGCTGCTTCACCCCAGACAAACCACTCGAGCTGAAATCGAGAACGACGAACGAACAGACAGCTCGCTGCAAGAACAGACAGAGACGAGCGGTCACAAAATCGAAGAGAACTCGAAGGAATCAAAACAACTCGTTCCCAAATTTCACACAGGCCATCTACACAGAGTTGGTGAGCTATCCCTAAAGAATCATCGCCTGGGATTCATCCAAACTCCGGGAAATCCAGATCACGTGCACAAACGGAAAATGGGGGAAAAACGAAGAACACAAAGTGAGACAAAATCACAGATAAGAATAACGAATCCCCGAGGGGGCACGAGGAGGATTCGGGCCTCCATTCCCACTCAAAATCACAGCAAAAATACCCACGAATTTTTTAGTTTGGTGACCTCTCTCAAGAACACTAGGGAGGGGAAAAACTAGAGAGAGAGGGAAAACGAAAATGGGAGAGGTGAAGGGGTAAGAGAGCTCCCCCACCATACTTATCGGCCAAGGGGCTTATTCTAAATTCCAGTTTTGCCCTTACATGACACCGAGCGCACTACCTAGCCCAAGGACACTGTAGTACAACTCCACCGAACCGGACAGATATTTTGATCCGACAGCCACCGTGCCTTCTCACCGGTAGCTTCGCCTCGACGCGAACTCCCCCGATGCCGCCACGTGCCGTCCGTCGGCCCGCCGGGACCTCCGCTAGGGTTTTTGAGACTCAACCCGAAACCCGCCCGGGTGGTTTTGAGGCCCAAACCACCGAAACCCTCCACCGTTGGTTTTGAGGCCCAAACCAACAAACCGGCCCATGTCCTTGCACTTGTCGAAGCCAAGTGCCAGCAATGCGATCCCGCCCCGGCGATTCTCGGGTCCCTCACCCAAGTCTCGATACGCCCGCCCTTTCACCGCTCCCGGTCCATTGGGCGCGGCTCGCCATCACTTGACCTTCACCTCGCCGTCGGCCACCGCCTCCATGCTCGACACACCTGCACAACACAAGCCAAGGCACATGTGGAACTCGTGGCTTTCACCACCATCAGTAGCACCCCATCCGAGATGCTAGTAGTTGAATCAATCACTCATCATCATAACTGAACAACAAGTATAAACCTTGTGTTCGCATTCTGATAATAGTTGGAACAGCCGAACAGGTTACAGATAGAGTCTGCACTGGAGCCTCGGCACTTATTCTGCTCCATCCATTTCTCCTACTTGCTTAAGTCAGATTTTTCTTTACTATTTTTGTGTTTCTAAATCTTGTCTGCTAGCCAAAAATAATATAGGGTTCAATTTTTTTGAACACAATAGAGCACAATATGTATAGGGTCCCATTGCCCGGTCCCTTGTTGAACTAGACTGACAGACTGTACCAGACCAAAAACCAAGTAGTTTGAAGGTGAATATATAGCGCTATGTATCATCAAGTACGAATAAAGTATTTATATTTGATACAGACATACAGTGGAACGTAACTGGTCTCCTACTTAATTACTACACAAGCTAAAAAATGCAATGCTTTCGTGGACTAACAACACTGTCTATATTGGAATAACATTAGCAAGTAAGATATGAAGAGCCACATATATCAAGCCAACAACTACAAAGATCGCTGGCAGCAGTACTAGCAGGATGATCGGTCTCTTCGCCCACCGTCCCATGATCGCCAGTGCAAAGGGGTAAAGGAGCACCATGATCCACACATTGAACAGAAGTCCCAGAGCAGCATGAGTCTTCTTCGACACCGTCCATACTCCCATATACACCAAGGCCTTGCCCATGGCCACTCCAATAGCGCCAACATTGGCAACCAAAACAAACACCGTCGGAATCAACATCGGCGTCCATCGCATCTCATACAGATCGGCAAACTTGTCATTGGTGTCGGCAGTTATTTGCTTGGAAGTGACCCTGAAGTGTATGCCCTTCTTTGTGAGGAGTTTCTTTGCCATGTGCAATAGTGCTATTGGGTATGCACTCGTCGAGCCAATCATGAAGAACTGTTCATTACGCCAATAGTCCAGCCATTTGACCCCTGACCACTTTATCTCGAGCCAACCAATCATGTGGATCATCAAGATGATTATGAGAAGGTACACAACATACCTAGTGAAGGGCCTCTGGATGTGTACTTCGTCGGGGATAAGCCACAATACTGGGCAGAGAGCATAGAGCAAAATAAATAGTGATGTGACTGGGTAGACTGTCATGTTGAGGTAGGAGACACGTTGAAGAAGCTGCATTCGCTGACCACCGATGAGTGGGTTGTTGTGGGAGAAGAACATCTCTAGGGACCCACCAGACCAACGAACAATTTGGTGGAGGCGCTCTGTTAGGTTGATTGGTGCTGTGCCACAGAATGCATCATGTTGCATTGTGCAATACATGGAACGCCACCCTCTCCCATGGATGCGAAATCCAGTCACTATGTCCTCTGTTGCTATGTCATAGATGTAACCAACACCCTTACCCCAGTCAGTCCCTTTATCGTAAGAAGCCATCACAACCATCTCCATATCCGTGACAAATGTGTCATCAAGTGGTGGTAGTGTGGTTAACCTTTCTTCTTTTATGGCTTTTGAGACCGAGTCTATTAAGAGTGTGGACTTGCCATACTTGCTAGATTCAGGTGTGATGTTGTCTTGTCTACAATGAGGTGGGTCAATGCCATAGAGTGCTATGCGACGGAACATGCATCCAGTGCCAAGGTAGGATGGTCCTTGCAAGCCATTCAGGGCAAGCATGGTTCCATCAAAGAATACTCGGTTGTGGTTGCCATACCGGTCTGTCGGGTCGACATTGTCGAAGCGCTGAGGGAACTGAACGAATGCAGTGTTATCACCTTCCCGTTGATCAAGCATGAGGCAGACTGCTGCACGGAGAGCTTGAGAATTGTTGATGTAGTGGTCGCAGTCAAAGTTGATGATGAATTGTGCATTGGAGAGTAGAGCAGAGACTCGTAGTTGTGCATTCAATGCACCCGCTTTCTTGTTGTGATCATAGCTTGGATTCTTTTCACGAGAGACATATACAAGCATTGGTAGTTGCACCTCAGCAGCACCAAAGTCGTCAGACTTCTTTTGATTACCGGCTTGGGGATCATGATGATGATTTCCACGGCTTGGATGATCCAACACAACCTGAGGAGGAGAGTGTCAGTGACAAGTTTCTTGCAACTGTTGAATAAGTACGCCCATTATATAGGAGTTATTATTGAGTATCTAAAATTTAAAGTAGTAATAAGTAGTTTGGATAAATATGCCAATTCTATACTTATTTAGAAATCAACAACCTTTAATAGTGAGCTTTAGTACCTTAACAATTCCCGTATGATGCCCTTTTCTATGGTTCTCTGTTGGATCCATCCATGTGCCTGGCCACTGCATCCCATTTGCCATCCAAGTGGCTTGAGCATCATCTCCTTCTGAAGTTCTCATGTTGTTGCAAACATCTGAACGCTTGCGAATGGTGTCAGAAAGATTACCCAAGCGCACCTTAAACTCGTCATAGTCCATCTGTACCCTCTTATAATCATTCATGAACTCTGGTGGTGGTGCTCTTCCACCCTGTGGCTGCACCTCCATCTCAAAATATCTCTCTGGTGCTCTTGGCTCAATGCAATGCTTGCGGCAGAATGGAACCCACACCAATGCAAACTTTTCAACCTCAAGCAATGCTTCATAAAGGACCAATGCCCCGCTATCATCAGAGACGTAGCAGGCAAGTCTGTCAGCTGGATAATCAGTGGCGAGGATGGAGAGGATGGAATTCATAGTATAGAGTATTGGCTCATCAATAGGGTCAGCTGTGGTGACAAAGACGTCAATGGCTGGGAGCTTAGAGGTGCCATCGGGAAGGTCATAGTGTCGCCTGAGGGCAGCAAGGTCAGGTATGCTCTTGACGGGGTTGAACTTGGGAAGCTGGTTCAGGAGCCATGAGAAGCCGAACCAAGCGTCCCCGGCAACCGACATAGCCCAGAACCACATGACATTGGATTTGTTGTTCCTGATGCGCCAAACGAAGAATAGGAGGACCGCGACTAGGCGTATGAAGATTAGTGCCCTGTAACAACAGAATGGTTGGCATCAGAACGATGTCACCAATGCTGGTGAACGGTGGAAGTATGTGCCATGGGATATTCTGGTCTCTCGTTACTGAAATGCCAAATGATTTGATTGTGTGCATGTTCATGTTACTACCAACAGAAAGGAAACAGCATGTGCCAGTGTTAATGACATTAGAGCATCCAAAGTAGCTAGTGCCTGAAACATGGGAGTAGCCCCGCGTGAATGTGCAGGTCAACACCAGATAAGTTAAAGAAACTTTGCAAATATTATCTTAGTGTGCTCTTAAGATCTATTCTGCAGCCATCATGGCAGACTCCAACAGAAACGACTTTGAGAAGGAAAAGAAAAAGTCCACGGTTCCATAGTAGTAAAAATACGGTACTACTTCCTCCATTCTAAATGATAAGATGTTTAATTTTTTGAACCCAACTTTTTCACCATTTATTTTATTCAAAAAATTTATGTAAATATTACCAAATTTTAGTTATTTTTTAAGAACTATCATTAATAAAGTAAGCTAAGACAAAAAAGTGATATTTTGCAAAATTTTTTAAATAAAACGAGTGATGAAACTTGATATAAAAAAAGTCTAGAGGGAGTACTACTATATACTAGTATACTACAACTGTGCGTGTATATGAAATAAATGGAATATATACATTTGTATTTGTATGCATATTAAGTTAGCTTCCAATAAAACATGTACAGTGTTCCTCACTCGTATGCTTATACATGCTAACAAATAAATTTCCAGTTTGGCTGCGCGGGTACCTGTAGGGGTGCAGGATGGCGCCCCTGAGCTTGTACTTCCGGAACAGCAGCGGCCAGCCGTCCTCAGCGCCGCACTCGGTCACCGCCTGCCTCTCCGCCTCGTCAGCGGCCACCCAGTACTTGCCCTCGGCGCCGCACTCCTCCGTTTTCGTGGCGCCGTTGCCATCCGCTAGAAGAAGTGGATCGGCGAGGCCGCCGCCATCTTCCACAATGACAGCACCGGCGGCCAGCGCCGGCGAAGTCATGTAGCTGGCTGCCTAGGAATAATGGAGTGGAGCCCTAGCACCTAGCTGGCTGGCTAGCTAACAATGCAAGTAACAAGCTGGCTTAGAAGCCCTCTCTCTAGCCTATGCAAGCAGTGGTTCGCGGACTGCAGAGAGAGCGAACGACTGCGCGAGCTGTAACGGATATATAGAAATAGATAGATGCCACGCGCCGGCGGGAATCGAAGGAACGACGACGATGGAAGTGTAGCACACTTGGTTGACGATCGACATGGCCCAAGTCATTGCAGAAAAATGCGCCCGGATCTCTCTCTGCGGGATCATCGGATCCATGCATGTGCATCCGGCCGGCGGAGGAGGAACCCAGGGGCCGTCGAGAGCGCGTCGTGTGGAGACGTGTAGCAACCAGCATGTTGTACTAGCTAGTTTCTTTTGCGTTTATGTCAGGTCTGGAGGTCAGGAGAATAAGTTCGGTGCGTTGACCATTATACCTGGGCAGCTCATTAGCTCATCGTGCTAACAATGCAAGTTTTTCTTTAGCAAAAAAACAATGCAAGTTGGTGGACGAAAGGATCGATCACCACACATCAAGCCCACGAAGCCCAGTTCTATACTTCTATGTCGCCGTCCATGGTAAGCCCAGTTATCTAATGCACGGCCATCAAGCCCACGAAGCCCAAAAGCAGCGGAGCACACACGCCCACGCGATTCTGGCGTTGGTCTTGTTAAGAATTATTTAATTAAAGTATTAATGGGCTCATACCTTACGGGCCTTGAAGGCTACCTTACATGCTCTGAAGGCTATGTCTATATAAGAAGACTACATGTATACCTATAATGACTAATGAAGAGATGTCTCTCCCCTCATATACTTGTCTCATCTATATTATTGTTTATTATTTTTGAGATTGGATAAGGGAGACGGGATCAATCTACAACTTCTACACGTCTTGTTCTTGGGATCGGGAACGAGAAAACGGATCTGACAATCCGTAGCTAGGCCGATTCTCAACACGTTATCAGCAGCTCTTCCAACTGGGTGAGAAGTTCCTAATTTGTCGATTATTTATCTCTGTCGAGCGATGGGTCGATCAAGCGCCGCCTACGGATTGTGTGGACGGACGGATATGTATGGGCCATCGGCCACAGGCTTTGCACGGGGAAAGATTGGCCTCCTCGATTTGAGCTCGCGCATCAACAAGTATATGCATGCATACGTGAATGCGATCCGCATCTAGTCCATGTTCGCAAGACAAGGATCAAGTGGCCGTATACTGTGCTGAGATCAAAAGGATGCCATGGACATGTATGCGTAAGTGTTTCTTGATCTATTTTATTAGATCGGTTTTGGGTTTTGTTTTTACCGCCATTATTCAAGGATTAATTATCTTGATTCACATGGCGATATCTTTTGTTGACTTAGATCAATTTTTTTTATTGTGCTAATCACAAATTGATCTCTTTTGTTTCCGATCATCACTGGTGCCGGCTGATACCTTCCCTGTTGGGCGGGTTCCGCGTCGGCGTTGGTGACCAAGGTGAAGAGCGGCGCGGCAGTTAGCCGTCGCTTCTTCGGTGATCGGGCACCACGGCAAGTGGATGAACGCGCTAGCCTCATAGAATGGCGCGAGATCAGCGACCATATCCAAACTCAGGATTCAGGTAACCGTACGTTGATTGGATCAGATCGGTGTCACATGAACACACATACATGAGATGGATCACGTGCATGTGCTCGTCATATCTGGCGTTCCTTCTAATCTGGGTCTCGGCTCCAATTTATCCATTTTTTTAGTTAATCATTCTCTACTAGATTTAATCCTATAGATTAATGCATTAATGCTAGTAGATTTTCCCCGTAGAGGACAAAGCAGTGGATATTTTTCTCCTTGTTTTATTTGCATCTGATAAATTTGGATTGTGGCTAATGACAAATTTTTTTTTTTTTATCTGTCACCATTGATGTGCTGGCTGGTTCTTTTTCATCGGAGTGCCGCGACGTATGCCCTAAGCGAATTGACGCTGTGCAGCTGCGCAAGCCGTCTATGTGACCTGATCATTGATGTTGCGCTCAGACAGTCTCAACTCATCGTCCAGGTCATTGGCCTTGCCGCCTATATGCCCTACGCGGCATGAATTTTTCACCACATCAAACGTGACACGGTTTGTCATTTAAATCTTCTCATTATTTTTGTTCTACTAGATTTATTATATTATAAATCCTGCAGATTTTAATATTTCTAGTAGATGGACTGAAGCATATAAGACTAGTAGTTTCTTTTGTATATAACACCCGATGTGTTTTACTAGTATTTTTGGTATGCTCTATGGACCGCGGACAATAATACTCACATGCTAGCTTGTATAATCAATGGATTAATTTCTTGCTAGCGCATTACTGTATTAGCCGGTTGCATGTCACTAGAATCGTTTCTAGTTTTCCTTGGCATGCACATTTATATACATAACGTGAAGATGTAAATCATGCATGATTGTTTTTTAAAATATATGACCGGAGTTTGTCATTGAGTTGTTATCTGGAGAAAACATCATGCAGCAGTCAGCGAGGCTGGCTTTTGGGGACTATTTTGCACAACAAAGAGACGATTTACCTCTCGGGCCTTGCTATGCCGTTGCATTATTGACTTAATTAATGACATTTTCTCCGAATGATGGCTACTAAGCTCATTTGACTGGCTGTTCACATGTGCATTGGCCCAACGAATGCATGCCTGAAGCTGTTGTACGTGCCATGCGCACAAAGCATAAGCTGCTGTTGTGAAACTCGTTGATCTTGCAACCATCATCGTCGTATTCCAAGAATTCGCTGCTGAACGGTGATGTTGGTCTTGTGGTCATGCAACCACCGTCAGATTGCCTAAGTGCAACCACTGTTCATGGCTACTATTTAACCCCTGAAGTTAAGGATAATAGAAGCAGTGGTATCCCGTGCCATGTGGATAACCTCAGATTTTGAAGTTGGCAGTGATTATATAGCCTTTTTAATTAAATTTTGTTAAATATGGTTTTTGCTTCTAGATCCTGAAGATCTTGTAATTTGGAAGCAATTTTTTTTAAAGGTTCTAGGCTTCTGTAAAATTTACTCTATTGGCTTTATATTTTCCTTACATGGTTTGTATGCGAATATTATATGGGATAGTAATCCCGAAGTATTACTAAGGCCAATATAAATAACCCAAAAAATATATATGTTTGGAAAATTCTGGAAAATAAAAGAAACATGTATGGCTATGTAAGACCATTTTTTCTCTCTATCGCTCCCTTTAATGTTTTGGTTTATTTACCTGAAGTAACCTGAAGAAAAACCATTGCATGTGACTTTGTTGGTATATATATTTAAGGTCCATTTGTAACTTCCACGATGGGAGCTAATACCTTGCCTAGAACAAGCATGAGGTGTCAATCTAATTGAGTGGAGTCCCGAAGTACACATCATAACTCAGAATTAGAGGTACCCATAGCCGCTGAAATCAGAATTAGAGGTACCCATAGCCGCTGAAATGACAGTGGGCATCATGGAGGGAACGATTGTATTGTGTACAAGTAAGCTGAATGATGGGTGGAGTGACTAAGCGATAATATATTGGCTAGTAGCCCTGTATACGCCACACCTCACTTAATTTATTAAGATCTACCTGCCAACTATTGGAAGATTGAAAGCGGGAGAATAAGTTTGAATCCCACATCATAATGAGCTAGAAGCTAACTTGGTTTGTATTAACAAACTACCAATTATAGTAGTTATCCAAGGCTCTGAAAGGCCTCATAGATCTTGACAACGTCACTTATAGTGATGATATTTTTTACATGTATCTTTTACCTACAAAAGTTTATGCTCTAGTTGAGAGTCTATCCCAGAAGGATATTGGTCATTATTGATCTTGCCAAACAGTTTATTTATTTATTTTCGTTATGTCAATGACTTTGCATTAAAATAATATTTCCTAGATATATGGAAAATTCTTGGTCTTATCTGTTATATTTTAAAAGCTTCTCTTCATGCTGAACAATGAATTGATCCAAGCAATGTTTTACATAGAACACATAATATGTTGCAATAAATATGACTCAATTTTATATATGTGGTATGAGTAATTGAGTCAAATTTGGGCAATAAACAAAAAAGAGCCGGATTATGAAATAATTCTGCATCCAAAATTTTCTGCTTGGCAATCAAGGCTAAATGCCAGATATCTTATTATACTTATACACACCAAGCTTACCGCGCCTGAAAGCGCAATGCCACCATTAATTGTTTTTCCTCACACATATGACCTCGAAGGTCAATATACGTAATACGAAAAAATCGATGTCAATATACAATAATTGGCGAGCATTAGTCCCTGAAGGATTATTATAGCTAAATTATAGGTTACGTCAGTAACTATAGGTGTTAAGTCTAGAAGGCTATATATGCATTTGTTGAAATCAAGAACTTGCAGATAATTACCAGAAGTTATGGGATCAACAAGAAGTTGAGGATACTCCTTCTGTAGAAGGAATACACGCAGTATGCATGCAACTGCGTTAATAAAGTCCGAGCTCACTGTATATAGAGATATTAATGCCCTCCTAATAAAGTGCGTATTTTTCCCAAAATAAATCACCACTAAAGCATACATATAGACCACTAGAAGTTAGTGAATGGGAATTAGTATGCTATCAAATATCTCGGCATTAGGGGGAGATGAATGCCCATTTTATGAAATAATGCCTTGATATTTATGAATCAAAACGCACAAATCTAAACTAAACTAGTTGTTTAGTAACACTCCACTATTCTATAGCATGGAGTTATGCCAGATAACTATTTGTATCAATGAGGAGTAACTAGATTGGTTAAAATCTAAATGGATGCTTCTACCTGAAGTAGATGTGGATATACCCGGGATTAATATCATATCCACCTGATTTAGGTATTTTGATCAAATTATATGGGGACGCCTGCAAATAAGATCTAGAGGCCTAACTCAAAAGCATATGCTCATGAAGCAAACTCACATTAGTGTGATAAAACTCCTCTTATACTCTTGTAGAGAAATCACCATGCTGGTGAGTCACCTCATGATGAGGTTCATCCTCGAAGATGAAAATCCTAGCAATGCGGCGCATACTATAAAGCTAGGAATACTGAGAACAAAAATGGATCTATCGTTTTTGGGAAATAACGAAGATCATTGTTAAGGTGTTTAAAGTCGAAAATATGTGTCGATACTTGTTTACCTCTATAATTGCTAAATGAGTCTCCTTGTGAGAACCCGGATTCGGAATAAAGTCCATGGCAAGAGTGCTTGAAGCTCTCGTATCGGGTCAAATGAAAAATGCAATTGATGCTGAACCAAAAATCGCTAAGTGAGTATCTCGAATCTGATGTTCGGGTAATTATGGGTCATCATTGAAATTATAGGTGGTGAAAAGCGATGGTTCAAAAGGTCCTAATAGGAACCGGTTCGACATAAGCTTCACAAAATTTGTTCCGTTACATAATGAATCTGGCTAATGCATGAATTAAAATATACAGTTATAGGATTCTGAAAATCCATGAAAAGCGACATTGAAATCTCATACCAACATTATCTTTTGGAGAAATAATCTCTCTATAAATATAACAACTCCCCTGAAGGATTTTCCTTGAAGGAATATATGGTTATAAGTCTGAATACACCAAAATAAGTGAATTCTTTAGATGGAATAAAGACCCATATAAAATCCAAGAGATAAGATGAAATGAGGATCTCAAAAGAACAAAAGTATACCATATAAGTACATGTATATTTCATAAGCTTTTACTATGGGTGTATATACTTGTCATAAAATATGTTCCCCACCTGAAGATTTGGAGTTACAGTATCCTCTTGAAATTAATATGATATATTTTGGTGTTACTAGCATTTTTCCCCATAACGCTAGAAATACAGACTTATGATGTCTTGCTATGTATTAGAGATAAAGATTCTCAAAGAATCTAGAATCGATCCCGAAGGAGTCACCACTATTATGAATAGAGAAAATTATAATGATATAAAGAATAATGATCATTGATCACATCTCGAAGATGAGTATCATTGTAACTTTAGAGTGCACAAATATGCATCCTGATGTATGCATGATAGAATGCAATAGATTATTTTCAGCATTATTCTCTATTATAGTGTTTTTTGAAGAACAATGAGACAAATGTCATGAAGACTAAATATTGTAAAAATTTTATGATCTCACTTGCATTGTCCACGTCTATGTTTATCTCTAAATAATGGTTAATGCTATGAGAATAGATGACTTCAATGGATGTTGTCATCAGGGGGAGTATTTACAAGATATTGATTGTTATTCTCGAGACTTTGAAAGTCTCAAACAATACCTAGAAGGTGTTGTTCTATGTGTGTTTTCTAACTTTTATTGGATGTTATATCCTGGCACCATTTATGAATTGGGTTTATTGTTTATATATACTTCTTTCATATTTTTACTTCATGAGTTCTAGAAGTAAGATAAGGTTAAAAGTATGAACTGATCTTTGGAATGTATACAATATACTAGCTAAGTCTATATGTGCATATGCTTCCTGTAGAAAACGTTTTTGGCACAATGAGATAGTTCTGCAAGGTTCAGGGGGAGATTTTTCCTAGAAGATTAGCTCTTAATCAGAATTCTAGAGAATTCAAATGATATGATCCAGAAGGTCGCTATTTATTCTGAAGATATATATTGTACTCTTTTTCTTTACTGAGTTTTCCTGAAGTTTCTCATGTAAGGTTTTTAATGAGGCAACAATATGCAAATGCATTAAGCGACAATAATGTACTTTTTCTCCAAGTTTTTTTTCTATTGGGTTTTTTGAGTTTTAATGAGGCATATATTTGTCATGGTATTCGCCCAAGGGGGAGTGTTAAGAATTCCTTAATTAAAGGATTAATGGGCTCATACCTTACGGGCCTTGAAAGCTACCTTATATGCCCTGAAGGCTATGTTTATATAAGAAGACTACATGTATACCTATAATGACTAATAAAGAGATGGTTCTTCCCTTATATACTTGTCTCATCTATATTATTGTTTATTATTTTTGGGATTGGATAAGGGAGATGAGATCAATCTACAACTTCTACACGCCTTGTTCTTGGGATCGGGAACGAGAAAACGGATCTGGCAATCCGTAGATAGGCCGATTCTCAACAGGTCTGACCTTCCGGCAACGGGCTGCAGCTTGTGTGCCCCCGTCGCGTGTCCCGATCTGTGTCTCTGTGCCTGTGGACGGCATCTATCTGTGCGTTCCCCATTAAAAGTGGGCCCTGTTTATTTTCTCCGTCCACGCCGTAGGTCACGAGAAAACAAAACCGCCGTCAGATGATCCGTCTTTCCTAATCACAGGGACATGTGCAGGGCGAAGACGAAAGCGACGCTGGTCGACCTCGAAGGCGGCGGCTCCTTCGTCGTTGTCGCCGTGGACGCCGCTGGCGGAGATGTCCCGGACGACGACCTGGGTGATCCCCACTCTCCCAGGTGGATCCCAAGTCATAATGAAGTGCGCGCAGGCACCCGTGGCCGCGTAGGAGAACCCATGACGATGGCAGCGACGAACTGCAGCACAGCTGCCTTCTCGTCGACGAGCAGAAAACCATTTTTTTCACGATGCAACTGAAATAAGAAAACCATTTTTTTCTTTCTGACGATCAAATCGATCGTTATGAAAGAATCTAACTAAAGAGCATGACGAGCTCCAATATGCTGCCGGATTGATGCCCAACTTCACATCTCCCACCTAGCTAGATGTCTTACCACGGTGGTCCGATGTAGCAGACGAAAAGACAACAAAAATCAAAATCAAGGTCATCTCTGCCCAAATCGAAATCCATCAGCTCAAATCAAGATTCTGCAACCCAAGCAAACTCCAAATGTGTATATAAATCCCGTCGCTGGAACTGAAGTCATGTACCAAATCGAGTTACTCACCGCCGATTTCAATGTTCGTCTCATCCCAATCGAGCTTTCTACGGCCCTTGCGCATCTCGTTCTCCCCTGGAGCTATCCCCCGCGAGCCTAGCCGGACTGGCACAACCTCCTTCAATCACCGGTGGCTGGACGAGCGATCAAGATAAGCTTCTGCATCGAGGTCCTGACGCCATGCACACGAACAGCGGTTTTCAGCCTTAGAGCGAAGAAGTCGAGAAGGGGAAAAGAACGGATGGAGGCTTAACGGCATGAGAAACGGCTCCGTCCAGTGCTGTGGACCAAAAAAGTCCGTGAGGACCCACCTATTGGAGGGAGGGCACCGGTGATCTCCATGTGTGCGGAGATACGAACGGAGACATGTAAACGAGACAGGGAAGCTGCAGCCCCGGCAACGACGCCGACGCCAACGCCCTGCCGCTGCCTTCCATTTCCGTACGTAGCTCGTGCCCTTCGACCTTCGTCTGATTCTTCCCCTGCTCACAAGTAAGCATCTGTACCCTCTTCTCTGCCTCTAGTTTGACGGAATCAAAAGTTTTGGTTTGAGCGAGGTCCTGTTGTGGTGCTGTTCCGTGCCTTCAACTGTTCGATAAAATGCCTGTGCGAACCAGTCGGACGCCCCCTCCTAAGAACTAGTTTGTAGTTCTCTATTTTTGAGATCAATCTATACTTTGGTAGAGAGCAATTCTAGATAGCCGTGTGTCAGCCTTACTATATAGAAAGAATTAGCTCTATGGCTCTGAAAAAAATGCCTCTTTGCTATATGACCCTATTTTTTTTTGAACTTTGCTCTATGGCCTCCAAATGAAATTTAATTAGCTATATAGCCTTCCGTCTGTTTTGGGCACATAACGGTGTTAAGTATATAGTAAAAAGACCATTTTACCCTTGCCAAAAAAATATATATAGCTAAATTAACCAAAAAGCTAGCTTATGGATTATGCAAGGACGGCCGGCCCCCTACAGAATGTGCGATTGCGGTCCAACTCCAACTACCTGTAGGGGCTGCAGCTGCAGTGCGCTAATCGTCGTCTTTTCATTTTGAGTGCTCTCCCATCCCAGGTGATGTGAAGCTTGGTTAATGTTTGTTTAATCTCAGTCCGTCGGCGCTTTTTTTTCTTCACAAAAGCGCTCGTCACTTCTGCATAGTTAATTATTGTTGCTCGCAGCAGTAATACCGGTCAACAGTAGTGCGAGGTCCAGCAAAGACGATGATCAAGAAGAGGTGAATCATTCCGTGTCCCGTTCCAACTCATTCCGTGTCCCGTTCCAAATGATCAAAGACCAGATAGATAACCATATAGTACTCTGTATGTTATTTTATTTCTGTCAGGGGTAAAATAGTCTTTTTACTATATACTTAACACCGTTATGTGTCTAAAACAGACGGAAGACCATACAACCAATTAAATTTCGTTTAGAGGCCATAAAGCAAAATTCAAATAAATAAGGCCATATAGCCAAGAGGTATTTTTTTAGGGCCATAGAGCTAATTCTCTCTATATAAGCTTAGAAATCTGTGTGCCATGGCATCATTGGCATACCGGGGATACAAGGTTTGTTTTAGGTAGGCTGTGAATAAAATTGCGTGGTTAAAAGCTGGATGAATTAGAAAAAGATATATCAGAGCCTAACATCAATAGCGAAATTGGTGGTAGGAGAATTAAAGCCTAATGTCAATAGCGAAATTGTACTTCTACCCTGCAGTCAATGTTGCACATGTATAATGGGCTGTATGGGGCCAAAATCCAAGTGATCTGAAATTAGTTAGGATAATTCTGTATTATTACGATGTAAGAATACAATGTTTATTTGATACAAAGGAACATAATTGGTTCCTTGGTAACTACACAAGCAATTACAATGTTTTCTATGCCACCTAGAATGGAATTACACCAGAAAGTATGATATGGACACCTACATACAACAGGGCAACAAGTGCAAAGACAACTGGCAGCAAGACTACAAGGATGATTGGCCTCTTTGCCCACTTCCCCATGATCGCTAGTGCAAATGGGTAGAGGAGAAACATGATCCATATGTTGAACAGCAGACCCAGTGCTGCATGCATCTTCTTCGCCGCTGTCCATGTTCCAATATATACCACTGTTTTGCCTAGGGCTACACCAATGGCACCAACATTGCAGATCAGAACTGTCATTGTTGGGATGAGCATTGGCACCCATCGAAAGTCATACAAGTCAGCAAACTTGTCATTGTCGTCCGCGGCTGTTTGCTTGGAAGTGACCCTGAAGTGTATGCCCTTCTTTGTGAGGAGGTTTACTGCCATGTGCAGCACTGCCATCGGATATGCACTTGTTGAGCCGATCATAAAGAACTGCTCATTGCGCCAATAGTCCAGCCATGTGACCCCCGCCCACTTTATCTCAAGCCAGCCAATCATGTGAATCATCACGATGATTACGAGAAGGTACACAACATACCTAGTGAATGGTCTCTGGATGTATACTTCATCAGGGATAAGCCACATCACCGGGCTTAGAGAATAGATCAGGATGAAGACTGATGTGACTGGGTAGACTGTCATGTTGAGGTAGGAGACACGCTGAAGGGGTTGAATCCGGCGACCACCGATGAAGGGGTTGTTGTGGGAGAAGAACATCTCTAAAGACCCACCTGACCAACGCACGATTTGATGGAGGCGTTCAGTTAGGTTGATTGGAGCAACACCACAGAACGCATCATGCTCCATTGTGCAATACATAGAGCGCCACCCCTGCCCGTGGATGCGAAATCCAGTTACTATATCTTCAGTGGCTATGTCATAGATGTACCCTACACCCTTGCCCCAGTCAGTACCTTTGTCATAAGAACATGTGACAACCCTCTCTAACTCAGCAAGGAATGTGTCATCAATTGGTGGTGGTGTGATTGACCTATCATTTTTCAGGGCTTTTGACACTGAATCTAGGAAGATTGTGGAGTTACCAAACCTGGTAGCTTCGGCTGTGATGTTTTCTGCTCTGCAGTGGGGTGGGTCAATACCATAGAGTGCTAAGCGACGGAACATGCAACCAGTGCCGAGGTATGAGGGTCCTTGCAAACCATTAAGGGCAAGCATGGTTCCATCAAAGAAGACACGGTTGTGGTTACCATACCGGTCTGTGGGGTCAACATTGTCGAAGCGCTGTGGGAACTGAACAAATGCAGTGTTGTCACCATCCCGTTGATCCAGCATGAAGCAGACAGCCGAACTTAGGGCTTGAGAATTGTTGATGTAGTGGTCGCAGTCAAAGTTGATGATGAGTTGGGCATTAGAGAGGAGAGCAGAGGCCCGCAGTTGTGCATTCAGGGCACCTGCCTTCTTGTTGTGGTCATAACTTGGGTTCTTCTCACGAGAGACATAAACAAGCATTGGGAGGCGCTCGTCAGTGGTGCCATGATGTTGTCCACGGCTTGGATGATCCAGCACAACCTGTTAAAGAAGTAACAAAACCATCAGTGGTCACATTGCTGTAACTATCAGCACAAATATTAAATATTCCTGAACTAAAGTTCTGCAAGAAGTTAGTGACTGTCTCATTCCAGAATTTCAATAACCACTAATCTGCACTTTAGTACCTTGGCAATTGGAGCATGGTGTCCTTTTCTATGGTTTTCTGTTGGATCAATCCACGTGCCTGGCCACTGCGTCCCATTTGCCATCCAAGTTGCCTTTTGATCTCCTTCTGCAGCTCTCATGCTATTGTAAACATCAGATCTCTTGCGGATGGCATCAGGGAGGTTGTCCAAGCGCACCTTGAACTCATCATACTCCATTTGCACCCTCCTATAATCATTCAAGAACTCCTGTGCTACCCTTCCAGCCTGTGGTGGTGCCACACGCTCAAAATAGCTTTCTGGTGCCCTTGGCTCAATGGAGTACTTGCGGCAGAATGGAACCCACAGAGGTGCGAACTTTCCGACCTCGACCAATGCCTCGTAGAGAATCAATGCCCCGCTATCATCTGAGAGATAGCAGGCAAGCCTGTCGACTGGGTAGTCAACAGCGAGGATGGAGAGGACACAGTTCATGGTGTAGAGTATGGGCTCATCAATGGGGTCGGCAGTGGTGACGAAAATGTCAATGCTGGGGAGCCTAGAGGTGCCTTCAGAGAAGTCAAAGTTTCGCTTAAGGGCGACAAGGTCTGGGATGGTCTTGACAGGGTTGAACTTTGGGAGCTGGTTGAGGAGCCACGAGAAGCCGAACCAGACGTCGCCGACGATGGACATTGTCCAAAACCACATGATATCAGATTTGTTGTGTCTGATGCGCCATGCGAAGAAGGCGAGGACAGCGATTAATCGGATGATGATCAGAAGCCTGTAACATGAAGACGACATGCCGTCAGGTCTCAAGCCATAGAAATGCAAGCTGTGCTCTCGTGTGAGTGTGAGTATGTGATCAGATAGGAAAAAAACAATCCTCCTGCAAGATCCTTTCATCTCTTTGGCAATCCATATATTACTATATTATTAGTGCTTGGAAGAAGATGAGCCCCGGTGGCGTCTCAGGTCAACAGTTGTCCACTAAAGAAAATTTTGCTGGAGAATTTATTAAGCCGCTAGGATCTACTATATGCAGGCAAAGTCTAACAAGCAACTAGTAGGAAATGTGTGTTTCCAAAGCAAAAATATACAGCCTATTTACACCGTGAACTGTAAATAAGTAGAAATTTGGACCATGCACAGTCAGTTTAGCTGATGAGGTGGCTTTACCTGTAGGGGTGCAGGAGGGTGCCTTTGACCTTGTACTTCCGGAACAGCAGCGCGCGGCCGTCCTCACCGCCGGACTCCTTGGCAGCCCGCCTCTCCGGCTTGTCGGAGGCCACCCAGAACTTTCCCTTGGCACCGTGGGCAGCTTTCCTCGTGGCGGCACCAGTACCATGGCCGTTGGTGCTCACTAGAAGTGGGTCAGTGAGGCCACCATTGCCCGCATACACGGCACCGTCTGCCGGCGCCGGCGAAGCCATTCCCAGCAGGTCCTAGCTAACTATCAGTTACTTTTTCCCTCTTTTGCCAAGACCAGAGGTAGGTGGGCAGTGGGTACACTGACACTCTAGCCAGTGTGCAGTGGCACACGACGGGAGGAAGCCTGGACCAGTGCTTATATAGGAGGAGGCGCGGCAGCCAGCAAGCCGAAGCACGGGGGTGCCTTGGGCGTGCTCCTCGCCGGGTTGCTGCCTTGCCGGGCAGGTTACAGGCTGTTCACACCTCTGCCTAGAAGTGCACCCATCCAGATACGTGTGCGAGCTGTGGCCAATGGATCGTTCGATCCGGCGACCGGCGGTGTGTACAGACAAGTAAACTACAAGCTCATGCAGAAAACGTGGACCATGGACAGTGAGCAGTGAACGGTGAAGACCTACAGAGCCCCGTCCATGTGCCGCTGCGGGCTAGCTGACCGCAACGCAACGGCCGGAATTCACGGGAGTGCATGGCGCCGCACGTCGTGTTGCAGGGCGCTATGTACGGCAAGTAGAGCGAGGCTGGAGCTAGCGCTGTTATTCATTTGCACCTGTGTCAGGCATGTTCGTTACCCATCACAGGCTGTTAATTTGTTATTCGTTAGCTGCTGGTTCTGTAAGTTCTACTGGGCATGCAATTGGCTGGATGCCTGATTGTGCGCTGTGAAAGTGAGCTTCCAGCGCTGTCTCCGGCATCGGCGAAGGAGGATTGGAAGATGGAAATCAGATCGGTTTGTCTCTCCTTACAGCTCTTTTTTTATCTGGAGCAACCAACAACGCAAGTGGGTCGCGCAGTTGCAATGATCGGATCTGCCTCGAGCATGCAGCCAAGCATCAGCAGCGCATGGGAAACTAGATCTTGTCACTGCCATGGACATGGAACTGTGGAACGGGAGCAAGAAAACCATTCTTTGACGCAGTTGTTTGTTCGTTTCTCCTTTCTTTCAGATCTAAGGCCACTTAGTTTCAGTGCATGTAGACGCTTGGCCTGGATGGCTGGATTAGTTTATACTGAATCATGATCGTGTTGCATGCTCCTCCTGTCTACCGTTGTTTTTTTCCACACTCTTTTTAATATGTCTGGAAACAGGAATCTCTATTGTAGCGGTTGAGATCAGATCTGATGATATGCTGCTAACACATCTAAGTACCGGGTGCTCTGCTGTCATTTTGGGTGTGTATTGACCAAAATAGGAGGGCGAAATATAGAAATTTGTCCAATTGATTGCAGAATTAAGGGTGCAAATTCACGTGCTAATCAAAAAATGAGGAGAATCTATGCATCTATTATGCGTAGCGGGATCTCTAGTTATGTACATATATATAGTGCAGCGGCTTAATCATGCGTAAAAGAGTCATAGATTAAGAATCTAATGAGAATCTAAGACCCAAGCCATAATATATATGAGGAACTCATCATTTAGGGGGTACTTGAATCCGATGACTAACAAAAATTTGATCATGGGTTCAGTTATGGAAGAAGAAAAAAATGTTTCCTGTATAACTGATATTGCAACTGCAAATCTAATTTTTCCTTCTGGCATTGTGCTTTGTTACTTTGTCTACTATGTCTCTCAGTTGGAAGCAAACTTTCTTATCTACTAGGAAACTAATACTTGGACGTAGTTACTTTAGAATGAGAGAGTTCAGACAGCTGCAGTAAAGCTCTCTTGGTAAAGTCTGGACAGCCTACAGCTTTTACAGAATGAAACATAGTTTGAGACCGTAAAAGAACATTCAGGCTTTAGTAGGTTTGCTATTGGAGCCTTTACATCGTGCTGTGTCGCGACTAAAATATTCTCCTCCATGAGTGCTTCCATGGTACCAGCTTTCCTTCCATGTTGAGATCTTTCAGTTGCTCTTTAGCTGTAAAGGTGCCTCCAGGCTCCAATAATATGTTTAGGCACATACTGTAAGTCAGTGAACAGATCTATCTTGGTTAATTTACATGGAGTCCTGAATATTAGTTGCCTTTTATGTGGTTCTTTTAAAATAACCTTTGACATCTGCTCCAGTACAACTGATACTGAAAAACAATGTGATTCCTTCTCTGTAAAGCCTACAAAGCTACTTGATGAACAGTACCAAACTGCATACATTTTGTTACTGTCAAAATTTTACTTTGGACTCATAATCATTCCCAATGCAGCAGCAAACCACATATAGTAAACGGAGTCCCACTGGCTTTTCAACCTCCTGTAGCTGCGAATTTAATATACTAAATATGGGGGTTTAGAAGGTGCTCCACACTTCAAACCGCCGCAGACAGGCTCGAGCCTCAGACTCAGTGCTCTAGCTAGATCCACGTCACCCCTGCTTATATGATTTTTCTCATACAACTTTGACAGCTTCTCCGGTACAAGTGGTATTGAAAAGTAATGTGATTTGTAGTTTTTTCCATAACAGAAGGCCACAAAACTGCTGGACGAAGAATACCCAAACTGCAAATTTGTTTTGAAGGGAAATCTGTATGCTTTTTAATACCCATTTAAAATGTCTGCTTTCGATTTTGTGTAATCATTCCCGCGGAAGCGGCAAAAGCACATACAGCACGATAGCGGTCTATAGCAGTTGTCTGCTCCAATTGGTGCAAATAATCATCATCTGAACTTTTTTGTTCTTGAATCTACCAAAAGGCAGCATATGTGAAAAGCATACCATTATGCATGCTGCATAGTGCTCCATCTGCAAAACGGGTTTATCGTTTACAGTTTAGGGTGTGATGAGAAACACATTACCATTGACGGTTAAACAAGAAGTTACTTAAGTAGAGGGGGCTTTTTTTTTCTATGATATGAAAATAATGTTAGGAACATGGTGAATTGACATATATAAGAAAATTTCCATATCAGTCGATCTTGCTTTCTACTCAAAGGAATAGACAATCAAAAGATGTCAGTGTTCAGAGTTGCATCTAAACTGGTGTGATCACAAATAGACCAGTGGATCTTGGATCTTGAAGCCTCATTAGTTAATACTTACATCCTGAATGTAGCTGCTGTAGTACACCTCATACACTGTTTTTTGTAATCATGTTCTTTCGTCTCGTGTCTTATTCATCATAGGAACATGCCCATTATACCTCCCGAGGATAGACCTGATTCATGAGATGCCGCATGCGTCACGGTCACACTAACAACCTACTCCCTCCGTCCCTAAAAAAGAGTCGTTCTCGCTTTCTGAGAAATAACTCGCCAACAATTTTATATTAAAAAATATTAATATTTACGATACACAACTAGTGTCATCGGAAAGATCTTTACATCTAGTTTTTTAACAAAATTATTTAGAAATATAAATATTACATGTATTTTTTATAAATCGAGTCAAACTCACAAGCACGAACACCCCAAAAACAACCCTTTTTAAGGGACGGAGGGAGTACTAAGTCTACCGAACAGGCACGAGGGCTCCATGTGCACAATACAGCCGGTACTTGCTTCACATGCAGGATCTAAAAAAAAAAAGAGCGTGTATAAAGCAGCTGATTGGAAGGGGTATAAACGCAGCTGATACCGTTATCGGGATATTCTATGGGTTGGTCCTAGAATACAGGTAGGTTAGCCACCATTGGCCACATTCTGCGACGAAAACAAGAATTTTTTTATATTTTTTATAGTATATGTTAACATTGGAAACTTATTTGTGACTTGCCCTATGCAAGTATGCATACAGCAATTTTGCACTTATGTGGAAGAAGGGGAAATTTTATTGGATGATGATGGGAAATTGAGGTCCTTCAGCACATAGTGGCTCGATGAAGATGGAGGTAGACTGCAGTAGTGCTTGGAAAACAATTCTGGCAGACGGTGTGGGCACATCGAGATCACGCGCATATACCGCGTTTCGTCCTGACAAACTTTAGTCCCCCTACTACTAATCTCTGAGCGAAGAAGCCATCCCGTCCCGACAAACAATCGACGGCCCAACCGGTTTCGTCCCGTTCCCGTTAGGCTAGAGATCTGGAGGAGATAGGTACCGCGGTTCGTCTCATCAGATCAGACTCCGTCCGTGTCCTTGTCCTTTTCTAACTCGTGCAGTGCAGCAGATTGCCAATTTGCTATCGCCTATCGCACATGCCAGGAGCCCTTCACATGGTTAGACATGGATGGTGTGGCCCAAACGTATTTTCATTTTTTTATCCATTTCTTAATTCATTAATTATGTGTATGCATGGTTTGTAAATAAACTATTGAAAATATTTATAAAAAATGTATGTCATTAATTTAAAAATACATTGATTGTTATTAGTTTGGTGGTTTATATTACTCAAATAATATTAAAGTTATGATATATGTGAATATATTATGTATCTCTTTATTAATCTTCTTCGACACATGCTTCCAATCAAACGCTTCACAAGGCAGATTTTATTGAATTCTCAGACCGAGCATTCTTTTCAGGTCTCCAACCAAACATGTCCTTATTTACCCCTTAGATTCATGAGCAACCTCAATCCTTCTCCATTGTTTATTTTTCACAAGTCAGCAGACCCTCTGCTTTTCTGTTCTACGGTTTCTCACCCGCCACGCCTGACTTCGTGCCTTCTCTTGTCCCTTCACAAGCGCCGCCACACCTCCTCGCCTGCCCAACACCCCCTCTCTGTGCCTAGCGCCGTCCCCTTTGATCCAGTTCTTCTCCACCCAACACTTCCTCCTATCTACCTAATTTCCTGTCCGGCTCCTCCCCGCCCAGCCTCTTCTCTGGCCTAGTTTCTCCCTTCCTGATACCTCCTCCCCACTTGGTGCTTGGCCGTCAGCTGAATATGGACCCTCCCCGTGTGTAGGGTGCATTCTTCGTTCCTAGGAGAAGGATGGGAAACAAAAGAAAGAATAGCATGGTTCCAAGTGAGAAAATGAGAGAGAGAGAGAGAGAGAGAGAGTTTAGAAGTGCTTAGTATGTGATTAAAAATTATTTGGGGTTCCAGTGAAAAAACAAATAGAGACCATGTTTTGGTAGCAGTGTACTACTATCAGAGATAACAGTAGATCTTCAGAAAATAGAGACTAAAAAGCCAAATATGGAATATGTTTTAGATAGTAAGGCTGTCTGCAGCCACGTCCGGTACATGATACGGAAGGATTATTAACCGGATAGAATTGGTGCAGCGGGGTCCATGATATTGCCGTGTCATCCGGTATGGCGCCTTCTGTCCGGTAAACTTGGCGATTCCCCGTACCTTCGCTATCCTGCTGCTGCCGTGCTATCCTGCTGCTGCCTTCTGGGAAAGCGAGCTTGAGAGAGAGCGCCTGCCAGGAGCACATGCCAGGAAGGTGATAGAGACAGTCCCACTATTTTCTATAACTAAAAAAATATTATAACTTATAAACTAAAAAAATAAATTAAATTTTAATTGCACCATTAAATTCGGTTCAATAAATTCTTTAAAACAAGATCTCACATAAATATATTTAAATAAAATTTATAGATAATGACAAGTGGGGCCGTTGTATAGAGTGCGAGATATAAAGGATGAATGGGTGCGGAAGAAAGTGATATAGAGGAAAGAATCTTGATGACTAGGACAGAATATTTCTTTTAGATTATGGACATAGAGGAAGATGCTCTGCTCGAAAATCTGCGCAGAGTGTAGTTGCCCGAAGAAAAGAAAAGTTGGCTGAACACGTCAGTCCGTCAAATCATACCATCATCATTCACCAACAACTTGATCGGTGCGGGGTGCAAAATTCAACACGGGGTTGCATGGAGGAACAGGGTGGGAATTGCATGGACTGCTCCGAAACGCACATTTCTCGCGCGTGTAGAAAACCGGAACATAGCCGATGGATCTAGGAGCAAAGTTGTGGGATAACTGAATCAGACTCTGAATATAGCTGCCATATTAAATCCGGCTATTTTGATCAACAGTATATAAAGTACGTCAACAGTGTCTAGCATCAGAACCATACGTGTCCATATCAGAGACTAGTAGCACTGCTTTAAAGGAATGAAGAGAGGTACAGTAGTTAGAGGGACTGATCGACTTGGACCAAAGCAAGTCGAACTAGTTGGTACCCCCGTGCTTCGCACGGGGCGCTAAGCCGAGCATATAGCACATTGTATGATTTTACATGGAAGCAAAAGATTGTTAGGTACAAATGGGTCCATATTTTTTTTTCTCGAATACGCAAAAGACTTGCGCATCATTTCATTTAAGAAGGAGAAATTTGTACAAAGGTTTTATCGCTCGGGGGTCTTAGAGATAACATGAAAGCCCTGGTCGCCCCCCCCCCCCCGCTTTGCATCGTATGGCTATTACTCACGAATTAGACAACTAAGCTTGGCCGCCCGCCCAGTACCCATTGATCTGCGGTGGCCTTGATGGTGTCTAGCACTTGCGTGACGGTCGAGGGGGCGTCCCCACGAAGCAACGGGCATTTCTTTCCTTCCGGAGGTGCCATGCAGTGAGTGCGAAGAGGGAGTCCGCGCCCTTCCTCTTTGTCGCTGTCCAGCGTAGCCGCCCGGGGGAGGTCCACCATTCGTAGATCGTGCTCGTGCCTAGGTCGCCGCGTCGTGCTCTTAAGGCGACAAGTATCGTAAAACCACACCTGCCTCGAGAATGAGCACGATGCGACGATGTGGTCAATTGTCTCCGGCTCTTGATCACACAGGTGGCAGTGCTCCGCGGCGTCGAGTCCGTGCCGTCGGCGCCGGTCCGCCCCCGATGTCTCTCTCGGCGCCAACGGAGAAAGATCTTGACGCGTAGCGGCGCCCACGTGTCCCAAATGCGGTCGAAGTCTGCGGCTGGGTATGCCGGTAGGAAAAGTGCACGGTAAGCTGATCTGGACGAGTATTGTCCGTCGGACGACCACCTCCAGATTGTACGGTCCTCAGATTCGTTGAGAGTGGTGCCTTGCACGAGGTCCCAGATCTTCAAGTATTCGACAACCCCTTGGACCGGCAGGCCGCCTCCGATTTGTGAGGCCCAGGCATTGCCGGTGAGGGCATCGTGGACCTTTGTGGATCGTACGTGTCGCCTGCTTATGTGGGAGAACAACGTTGGCGCCAGTCCCTGGATGGAGTCGCCATTCAGCCAACGTGCGGTCCAGAATAAGGTCTTCCGACCATTGCCGATCACCGTGAACGTCGATGCCGCGAAGAAAGCTCGTACGTCTTCGTGTACTGTGGTCGGAAGGGTTGCCCATGCTCTGTTCTCGTCTGTCTCGCGGAGCCATAGCCAACGCGTTTGGAGTGCAATCTCGGTGAGGCGCAGGTCCGGTATCCCAAGCCCCCCCACCTCCTTGGGTCTGCACACGGTTGGCCAGGCGACCATGCACTTCCCTCGGACTGAGCCTTCTTTGCCTGCCCAAAGAAAGCGGCGGCAGATGGCGTCGATGTCCTTCCGTGCCTGTGCAGGGGAGGCCGCCTGCGATGAGCGAGTAGATCGGGATTGCCATTAGCACCGACCTGACCTGGATCAATCGCCCGCCTCCTAGCCATGAGTTGGCCGTGGGCAGTGTGAAGTCTAGCCGCCACCTTATCCACAGCTTGCCGGAAGTGCGCCTTGGGTATCCTTTTGGTGCCGAGTGGGAGGCCTAGGTACGGAATGGGCAAGTCCGCCACACAAGCACCCCTGTGGCTGCTTGCATTTGGGGGAGGACCTCGGGATCTCCGTAGATGAGGCCGATGGAGCATTTGGCGAGGTTCGCCCCGAGGCCCGACGCCGGGCGAAGATGTCGAGGATCGACCGATCAAGGCGTTGCGCGGCCGACGTGCGGGTCGATGAAGAGGATTGGCGCCGTCGGCGTATAGGTCGCAAAGATGCTTGGCTGCCGGTGCCCATGGGGCGGATGACTCGCTGGCCTGCGCTGCCGTGAAGAGTCTCGGCCGAGGGCCTCCATGGCTAGGATGAAGAGCATGGGGGATAGTGAGTCGCCCTGCCGAACCCCCCGGAGGTGCCTTATGGATGCACCTGGACGGCCGTTGAGGAGTATCTTGGAGGATGCCGACGATAGCAGCGCTGCCACCCACCTCCGCCATGTTTCGCTGAAGCCTAATGCCCGCATGGTGCTGTGTAGGAAGGTCCATCCGACCGTGTCAAAGGCTTTTGAAATGTCCAGCTTCAGTAGCAATTTTGGGATTTTCCTCTTCCTCAGGTGGACCGCGGCGCTTTGGACGAACTTGAAGTTGTCGTGGATCGTCCGTCCCCGGATGAACGCGTTCTGATTACCGGAAATGGGTCCATATTTGATCACTTGTTAGAAGGAATAAGTGTAGCATTTTTTTTAAGAAAACCAAGTGGTGAGCTTTAGTGATCAAGGATTGTTACATACAGAAGATCTATAACTATAATAAAGCTAGAGGAGGTCATCCTTCCAAATACAAAAATTCTTTGACATCATTGTTTGTTTTGCTAGTTCGTGCACCACTTGGTTTGTTTCTCTTTTACAATGCTCGATGAAGATCTCTTGGAAGCCATACCAGATGGTGTTACAGTCATCATATATTGCCACTGCTGAATTAGCTGTGAACCATCATTTATTCCAGGTTGTTTTTTACCATGCTCAATTGCTCATCAGTGGAACCATCATCTTCATTCTTTACAGGACTAACTGAAGGGCTTTCTGATGATTATGATTTGCTATTTGATGATGTTGTTTCAGGTTGGACTCGCTGTTTGACGCAGCGGAGGCGGCAGATGTATCACCCTTATTGTCTTCTTTCTCTGTTCGTGTCCCATTTGTAGATGCTTTAACGTCTTCAGTGCAATCGGAGGCTCCACTTAAAGTGTTAAGTCTCATTAGTATAGAGAATGTTGGATAAACTGCAAGCAGAGCAGCATATATAAAATTTAATAATATGGAAAAGGTCAATGTGAACACACATTTAATAATGGACATGTTGCCAGAATCAAGATTTAAGCTACAATACCTGCATCTCCAAATCTATGTCGTTCTTTATCCCACGAAGCAGCTGTCTCTTGTATTCCAGGTTGCCAACCTAGAAACAAAAAAAATAGAGGCAAAGAGCATGATCTCATTAAACAACTGCAAATTGGGATAGATGAAGCCCTGAAACAAATTACATCTTACAATGAGCAGCACATAGACCCTTGATACAAAGAAGACTGGTTGGTGGAAGAAGGAAATATCTAGGAGTGGTATTGTAACTGTAAGAATTAACGGTATTGTGAAAAGTAAACGTATATGGCATGTGAAACACTGATATTACAAATTGCTTGCTATATATATAGGTATCCAAAGAGAGCCGTATGACAGGTTCCAAAAATGTAAGGAGGCAAAATCGGTCCTCTTTTAATAAAGTGAGAAGGGAAAATCTGTTATCTTATAATAAGCTAGGAGACGCTTGCCATGGATCATGGAATAAAAGGGAGATCCTAAAGAGGGCAACGTACTGTATATCACTCTAGAAGTCGGAAACGATGCATTGAGCAATCTTGTATTGGTTCAGCAACGGCACTGAATCTCTGGGACTGGATCACCTGGTTCCTTGCTTTGACCCAGGAAGAAAGAAATCTGTTGATTACAGAGACAACCGTCAATTAGCATTGGAAATATATCGAGGGCAACATTTTGTGAAGCAATATAAATTACTCGAGGTATTATGATCTTGGCAGATAATTTTGCCAGGGAAAAATGATGGTATCAATTTGGCTAAGATTTTGTATATCAAATAAGGTTCGAAATCAAATTCATTAGTGTCATAGTGTGCGTACATGATTTTAGAATTCAGGTAAAAAGATAGACGAAGAAGCAGAGAATTAACAAACTAAAGATGTATAGAAGGCACCATTTTTAGAGCATCTGTATTTGCAGACTACAAAACAGTATGTTATGAGGTTATGAACCAAAACGAAAGATAGCACTTGCATAGCCAAAAGATAGTGAAGGCATGATTTTATTATTCAGGTAAAAGATAGATGAAGCAGCAGCCTATTAACAAACGAAACAGAAATAGAAGGCACTATTTTTTAAAGACACCAGCAATTGAAACTTCCACGATCCTGCAGTTAAAATATCAATTACATGGTCTGAACATCACACGGTGAATCTGACATTCTGTTGAACACATTACATGCATCGGCCATAAAGAACAGGAGAGGAAGCAAACCGGGATTCGTGATGTCAGGCGACATCGTGTTCTGCCAGCGCAAGCCGACGGGATACGCCGTGCAGGAGCCCGCGCGGGGGGCGGAGGCGGCCGCTGGCAGCGGAGCACCGCGCAGGGAGGAGCATGGCTGTACCGGGGCTGGTCCTCGTGCCTGCGCTGCCGGGCCGCGGCGACCTGCGCCCAAGCTGCTACCCCGATGGTGGCCGTGTCGCTCCTCGGCGTCGTGACCCAGCCGCCCAAGTGTGCCGTGCTGCCACGGCGGGGCAGCGTGGGAGGCGGACGTCCATGCCAGCGCCGATCCAGCACACTGAGGCGGCGGGTATGGAAGACGCCGCGGCGTGAGGACGGGCAAAGCGAGCGTCGGCGCTAGCAAGGGTGGAGAGGAAGCAAGGGGAGGGGAGGCTGCTGACGACGACGTGGGGAGAGTGGGCAGAGCGCGAGCGGCGGCGCAGGTGACTTCTAGGATCGGAAAGTGTCCGTGGAGGCGAGAAGGGTCTGGAGAGGGGTGCTCGTGGCAGGCATCCACGATGGATGAGGAATCTTTCAGTGTGCGTGTACAGAACAGAAGGCCGGCTGGACGCGTGGAGGAGCGAGGCAGTGGTACTGTTCTGGGAACAGTAGAGTTGAGTCTTGGGCACTGTAGGTGAACAGTAATCTGTGAGAGGGAGCATGGTATACAGCTTTAGTTGTATAGGTAGATCTCACCAGCAGCGGCGCGTGCATGCCTGTACGAGTGCCTAGCTATATGCATGCATGGCTCGCTATCAGCTTTTCATTTTGTTTTCTGTCGATCAGGCGCAGGTTGAGTGTTGCTGTTCAGTCTGACTCTCGGATAGGTAACAAGTACGCGGCAGTTGGGCGTTGGCTATATCTTTGGCTGATATATTCGTCTCCTGAATATCATCGCATCGAAAATCAGAAAGGCAAGGACAACAGGAGAGCGATACAATACAATTGAACGCGGACCAAAAAGGATGGCCACTGAATTGCTGCATGCCTGCATCTTTTTTCAACAAGTTACTAGTAGCCTAGTACCATGTCCTACTGTTCTTCTCGGACGCAGGAAGCTGCTCTCCTGATTGATCCTCAATCTGGCCCAGCAGCAGCTTTCATATCTTTAACTGTAATCGTCCTTTTTTTTTGAGATAAACTGTAATCGTCCTTGTGTGTGGTGCCAGTGCCACTGCAGTCAGCATTGCCCTATGACACATATTAGTAGGGAAAGTTTTCAAGGAAGTCTTTCTATGGTAAAGGGAGACAGGAAAGTCACATTGAAATCTATGGATTCTATTAATGTAGTTTATTCCTCTCTCTTCTCTCTTCATATGTGTGTTTATGTGTGAACGTCCATATATATGTGACATCCTGCCAAAATGAACTGTCAATTGATTAGGCAGGGGTAGTCAAGGAAAGTAGAAGATTGGTGTGATAAGCCGGGCAATGTGCTATGTGCATGACTTTGGTTGGCGTGGTGACGGCATCTCATGGGGCTCCAATATGTGAACACCTACTTTTCTCCCGGTTTCATGAGGACCGACGTTTAGACAACCTTTTTTTTTTTTCTCGGTGAGTGAGCTTATTTTCAGACATTCATGAATATACCAAGCTGTAGTAATAATCCAGAATCTGAATTTAGTTACCATAGATATTTATCACCCTTTTATGAATTGCTTGATTTAAATTGGTCCAAGCGACAATTATACATAATTATAGCTAAAGTACAATAATTTTTCTATATCTCCATGGATGGAAAAAAATGGACAACAAAAAACATGAACACAAATGTACACCGGTGTAAAAAGACCACAAATGCCACTTTGGAAATGGGATGAGAAGGATGCTAGGCTTCTTGCTCCAACGCCCTATGACTGCCAAAGCAAATGGTTGGAGGAGAATCATGATCCACACATTAAACAAAAGGCCTAGCATCGCATGCAAACGCTGTGTTGTAGGCCATACCCTACCATACATGATTGCTTTTCCCATCACCACACCAATAGCCATGGTGTTAGAGAACAGGACCACCATAGCTGGGATCAACATAGGCACCCATCGCATCTCATACATCTCAGCATACTTGTCTTCATTGTCCTCTACTTTTGTTTGCTTCGAGGTGACCCTAAAGCGGATTCCCTTACCCCTTGTAAGGAGCTTCACAACTATATGCAACAACGCCGTTGGGTACGCACTCAATGAGGCAATCATGAAGAACTGTTCATTGCGCCACCAATCTAACCATTTGATACCTGCCCACTTTATCTCCATGATTCCTATGGTATGAATTAATGCAATGATAATGATGAGGAATACAACATATCTAGTAAATGGTCTCTGGATGAGTATTTCCTCTGGGAGAAGCCACATCACTGGGCATAATGCATATAGTAGGAGAAAAAGTGATGTGACAGGGTAGATATTGTAATTGAGGTATACAGTCCGTTGCATTGGATGGAGCCGACAGCCAGCTAATAATGGGTTGTTATGGGAGAAGAACATCTCTACAGAACCACCAGCCCATCGAACAATTTGGTGGAGACGCTCAGTTAGGTTGATTGGTGCAGTGCCACGAAATGTGTCCACATCCATGGTGCAATACATGGAGTGCCACCCTTGCTTGTGGATGCGAAAGCCAGTCACCATGTCCTCAGTTGCCATCTCATATATGTACCCAACACCCCTCCCCCAATCTGTCCCTATATCAAAGGAAGATGATACAACCAACATCATCTTAGCAATAAATGAGTCATCTAAGTTTGGCGGTGTGATGTGGCTTTCTTGTTTTAAGGATTCTAACACTGAGTTCAAAAAGGGTATGGAGTTACCAAACTTGCTACTATCAACCAAAATGTCATTATGTCTCCAACGTGGTGGGTCAAAACCATAGAGCGCAAGGCGGCGAAACATGCAACCGGTTCCGAGATAAGAAGGTCCTTGGATACCATTTAGGGCATACATAGCTCCATCAAAGAAAACCCTATTATGGTTGCCATATCTATCTGTTGGGTCAACATTTTCAAAACGTTGGGGGAACTGAACGAAGGCTATGTTATCTCCTTCCCTTGAGTCTAGCATGAAGCACATAGCAGCTCGCAAGGCTCGAGAATCATTGATGTAGTGGTCACAGTCAAAATTGATGACAAAGGGTGCATTAGAGAGAGCGAGCGTAGACCCGTAGTTGGGCATTCAAGTTACCCGCCTTCTTATTGTGGTCATAACATGGGCTCTTTCCACGAGACATGTAGACGAGCATTGGGAGACGTGCATCAACGCCATCAAAATTGAGTGGGTTCACATTATTGTCAAGTTGTGCCTTACTACAATTTGGATGCTCTAGCACAACCTATCAAACAAAGAAGCACATCATTAGGCATTTTACATGTTAATAACCAATAAATTATATGGGTGGTTCCTAAACTATTTCTAGAATTGCATATCTTATGGGTCCACAATATATTTACATACCCTAATTCCCATCCAAAGGAACATTGTTGTAGCCTTGAAGTTGATATGGCAAACTAATATGGAACCTGACATGTAGCTCCACATGACATCCATTGTTTCTCTCTCCCGCGCCTATATTATCCTCACCTTTGGCCCCACCCTCTTTGATATAGATTCAAAGCCAAATGAACCACAATGGTTGATTCCCAACTATGAATCGCCATACTTGTCGCCCCAACCTCCACCAACAAGTACCATGGTGAGGCCTCTCCCTTCCCTATCCTTGATGTTTCCACTCTTTGGCCCACCTATGGAGAGAGAGAGACATCACATGACTTCATGCCCTATGGACCCTATATGTCGAGGTCATCCATGCTAGCGCCATAGCATCACCCTTCCCCTCCTTAATGCCTAGGTGGTAGGTGATGGGCCTAGCTGCACTACATAAATATAATAGAGCTATATTAGAGTTGTAGATTTGTGGTCTTTAGAGTTTAGGGACCTAGATGAGAATCTACGAGTAGGTTTTAAGTACCAAAAGTGTAATTTACTCTATATATGTATCTAAATATTCCAAAATATAAACTACTTTGTTAAATGCCTTATATGAACTTATTCATAACCATAAAGTTGATTATATACCTGGACAACTCCTTCATGATGTCCTTTCCTATGGTTGTCTATTGGCTCAAACCATGTTCCTGGCCACAATGTCCCATTCGCCATCCAAGTCGCCTTTACAACAACGCCTTCAGTTGTTTTGATGTTATTGTAGAAGTCCGATCTCTCTCTAACAGTGCTAGTGAGCATCTCCAATCTTGCCTTATATCGCTGATACTCCACGAGCACATGCCTATAGTCGTTCATGAACTCACTCGGTGATTTGCCGGTGTAGATTATCCCTTCTCGCTGAAAGTAGCTTTCTGGAGCTCGTAGCTCAATGGAGTGCTTCCGACAGAAGGGCACCCACAAAGCGGCAAAGTTTGCCGTCTCAACCAACGCGTCATACTCGATCAATGTGCCACTATCATCAGATAGATAGCACGCATACCTGTCAATGGGGTATTCAACGGCGAGGATGGAGAGGATAGAATTCATAGTGTACAACACTGGCTCATCAATAGGGTCAGCGGTGGTGACGAAGACGTCGATGGCCGGGAGGATAGAGCCGCCATCAGGGAGGTCGTAGTACTGCTGTAGAGCATCAAGGTTGGGCGACCTTTTGATGGGATTGAACTTTGGTATCTGGTAGAGCAGCCATGAGAAAGCGAACCAGACGTCAGCGACGACAGAAATCACCCAGAACCACATGACGTCAGAGTTATTGTGCTTGATGCGCCATCCGATGAATAAGATGACGGCGATGAGGCGTAGTAGAATTAGTATCCTGTGTTAGCACAAAGAAAATTTTGTAAGGGATTTGTATTTTGCCACTAAAATGTCAAGCGTTAAATGAATTACATCCATATTCAGTCAAGTTTAATTTGGTAGCCTTTTTAAACAGAAGGCATTAGTTTGTTACAGTTGAAAACGGAGGCCAAAATCCACAGCAAAGCATGATGCAAGTCCCAATATATACACAAGTCAAATTTTTATTAAGGTGTCCTACACACATTTGTTAATGAAATTCATATCACCTGTAGGGGTACAGGAGGGCTGGCTTGACCTTCTTTTCTCGAAACATGGGCGGACGGCCACCGTCGCCGCCGCTCTCCAGGTCCGCCGCCGCTGTTACCACTGCGCTCGGCTCTCGTTGGACATCCACCCAGTACCTGTCGTCCTTCGCCTCCGCCTTCATGGAACCACCCTTCATCACTTTGGCATTGCCGTTGGGTGCAGTGGTGACCACGACCACGGTGCTGCCGTCGTTCGTGAGCAGCAGCGGTTCGCTGAGGCCGGTGGGATCGTCAGGCGCCAGCGTCGACGACATGGAGCCTGCTGCAAGCATGCATATGAGTGAGTGAGCTGAGGTTAGTGCCTTGATAAATTTTCCACTACACGTACGTGTGCAAATAATCGATGGATGAAGAAGGTGCTAGCTTGTGCTTACGTAATGCGTGACGTGAGACCTGCGCTGCTGCAAGTAAGAGAGAGCAGACGCTTGTATGGTATACTCCAGAGCAGGGTACCACGCGGCTATATATAGGCAAAAGAATGCCTCACTCCTTGAGAGAATCAATAAGTCAAGCTTAAGAATCAAGAAATGAAACTCTACTAAAGTGGCGCTTACCATCTAAGCAAAATTTAAGGTATACTTAAAGCGCGGGATTTTCGAAGAGATTGTACATAAATTTAATAACAATCAGTTTAAATAACATGAAGACAAAACAAATCGTATATAAATTTTATAAGAATCAGTCTAAATAGCATAACGGCCAGGCGCCCGAGTCCTCCAAAGCCATGATTAATCAATTGTGTGGCACAATTGATTAATCATGGCTTTGGAGGACTCGGCGCCTTTGCCGTTATGCTATTTTGACTGATTCTTATAAAATTTATATACGATTTGTTTTGTCTTCATGTTATTTAAACTGATTGCTATTAAATTTGTGTACAATCTCTTCGAAAATCCTGCGCTTTAAGTATACCTTAGATTTTGCTTAGATGGTAAGCGCCACTTTAGTAGAGTTTCATTTCTTGATTCTTAAGCTTGACTTATTGATTCTCTCAAGGAGTGATTCTCGTGTGAGAGTGAGGTGGGGAGCATGTGAGAATCAATTTCTGAAATAATTTCTGTGACAAATAAAAGGAGACAGTGAAGACTGGAGAGTAGGGTTTTTTACGCTCTTAGCGCGTAATGTAAATGGAGAAGTGTTTAACAAGCCTCCATGAAAGCTAAGAGCGAGTGAAGTTGTGAGGCTGGCGGCTGTACCAAAAAAGGCCTAATTCCCCCCTCCCTCCACCCCCAGTTCTTGTTGGCTCCTCCATTCTTCCTACTGATCTATCTCTGCAGACCGTTAACATTCGGTGCAATGGTGGGCGATGGCACGTCCCAATGGCCTGATCTCCACATGGTGAATCGAATTACAACCAACTGTGTTATTTCTTCAACTCTGTACGCCATTAGTTTCTAAGGAAAAAAGAGGAGAATCCGTCGTATCGAAGTTTGGCCTCGACGACCATGCATCCGGTGATATGATACAGGCTAAACTTTTACTACTACATCTAAACACACCTTAAATTGACGTTGACGCGGAGGTTGTTGGCTCGACCGGCTCACATCGGCCATCGGAAACAAGAGCACCCTGTGGATGCCTTTCAGAGAGGCTATATATATGTGCAAAATAATGGCTCAGTTGGAAGACTAGCAAATATATATGGCACAAGTCATCATTATTTTCATCAATAATGTTTTTTGGAGGACTCGGGCACCTTGCCATTGTGCTATTTTAACTGGTTCTTATAAATTTATGTACGATTTCTTATCTTTATGTTATTTAAACTTGTGAAATCGAACTACAACCAACCGTTTTGTTTCTTTAACTCCGTTGTTATTAGTTAATAAATAAGAAAAGAAAGAGAGAATCCATCATTTGGAAGTTTGGCCTCGACGAGCATGCCTCCAGCGACGTTGGCCGTTGCCAGCGTGAGCTGACGGCCGTCAGTGGATCGGATGATACTCTCCATGTCGTTGCCTGGCGTTGATCCACATACAGCAGGTTTTATTTGAGATAAGACCAGAACATGCGTCTTGATTGATGAGTGGTTAAGAGTTGCTTCGAGCGCACCGGCTGATGACACTGATGACCCGGAGGTTGTTGGCTCGATCGGCTCACATCGGCCTTGGGAAACCTGAGCCGCTGTGGATGCCTTTCGGGGATTCGTTCCGTCCGGGCAAGCACCATGCCATGGCATGCATTGTGATTGTGGCACGTGCGACACGCAAACCGCATACCACAAGCATAGAGGTATAATTACGATGTGCTGCTAACTAGTCTTCTGACAGCACCCTTCACGAAGCAACGTCGTCCTCATCAACCCTTCCTTTGTGTAGCAGTAGTACGATGTACTCGTATCGGATCCCCCTGTCCTCATGCATCAGATCAGATCATCAAGTACCAGTAACCTAAACGCGGGTGACCCCCCTGTCCTCATACATCATGCCAATCCGGTGGCCCATCCTGGAGAAGGATCGCCTCCTTCAGACCACCGAAGATCCGCCTTCGGCCTTCCCAAGCGGCCAAGAGCTTGTTTGTCTGCCTGCTCAACTCGCATGACGACGGACAAACTTGGACCGTTGGATCTAACGACAACAGAGAATTACTCCCTACATTCTAAATTATAAGACGTTTGATTTTTTTACTCTAAATTTAACCACTTGTCTTATTTAAAAAATTTACACAAATATTATCAAATTTAAGTTATTTTTGAAAAAGTTTTATTGATAAAACAAGCCACGATAAAAGAAATGATATTTTATACACATTTTTTAATAAGATAAGTGGTCAAACTTGGTGCCAAAAAAGTTAAATATCTTATAATTTGGAATGGAGGAAGTAATAGAAATGCTCCCTCACTCTCTATAATATACATTACTCGAGTTGTCCTTAGTCAAAATTTTTAAACTTTAACTAAACTTCTAAAAAAACCGTTAAGACTTATGGTATCAAATTAGTATCATTATATTTTAACATAGAATATATTTTCATAATGTGCATATTTTATATCATATATATTGTTATTTTCTATAAAGTTAGTGAAATTTAGAAAAGTTTAACTAACATCGTTCTAAGAATTAATTTATTTAAGAACGGAGTGAGTACAGGACTTGAAAATTATGAGATTAATAAAAAAAAGAATATATGTCATTGGATTTTATGATGCTCTAATGGCTAAGAATATAGAATTTTTTTTATTTTTAACTGAATTTTCGAACAAATTTTAAAAAAAAACTGGGTCCCAAAAAGTATTTTGCGTCTAACCTTTGTTTTGTAGCGCCAGTAGGAGAAGGCGCTGCAAACGGGGGACAACGCCATGCATGCAGGCGCGGTGCCCCCCGCCGGCTGTGGCAACGGGCGTCCGGCGGCCGGCGTGGGCGCTGACGTGGCACCGGTGGGCGCGCCACCATGCAGAGGGGCGGTCCCAAGTCGCGCCCCAGCTCTGGCGCCCCGTTTAACGGTCGCGGCCGGATCGAGATCGAGGCCGCCTCGCGGCCGTTCACCCGCCCGCCCTTGAGCCGCCCGCCGCCCGCCGCTTCGCCCGCCCGGTCGCGCCGCCCGTCAAGCCGCCCGTCGCCGTTTCTCCCTCCCTCCCCCGGCCTCCCTCCCTCCCTCGGCCTCCTCCCTCGGCGTCCCTCCCTCCTTCCCCCGGCTCCATCCCTCCCTCGCCTCACTCCCTCGCCCGAGGCAGGGGCCGCCGCCGCCGGGGGGAGGGGCCCGCCGCCGCCGGGAAGGGAGGGGCGCCGGCCGCCGGCCGGCCGGGGGAGGCCAGCCATCCCCAAGGCGTCGGCCTAGGGGAGGTTGGCCGGCGAGGGGGAGGTCCCGGCGGCCGTGTTCGTCGTAGGCCGCCCGGATGTCGGCGATGGGCGTGGCCGTGGCCGTTGCCGTTGGTTAGGCGGCCGTGCCCCCGCCGTGGTCCTCACCTCCTCGCCCTTCCTCCGTGCCACGCCCTTTCCGCCATTCCCCGGCCGACCCATTGCAAATTGAGCAAGGTGATTTACGCTCTTAATTTTTTTTATTAGTGTGTACTGTTTATTTAGTTTTGCACATTAAATAAAAGTGTAGTTAGTTTTTATATATATAATAGTTTTAGAATAAGCTTAGTATATTGTATGTATATATATATATATATATATATATTGATAAGGTTAGTGCCTTTAAAATAATGTTAGTGCCTTTATATATATATTTATATATGAATATATAGATATGTACATTTATGCGTAAGTTTATTTATAATAACATATATTGATAGGTAGTTAATGTTATCATTTGAAGAGTAAACACTAAGTGATATATAGGCATTGGTTTTGGCATTGTTTTGAAGCTCACAAACTATCCTCGATGCTTTGTGTAGATGGATTGTGTAGTTCGGTTGTTGTATGGTGGCATAATTAGAAAGCAAGATGGTGAGTTTGAGGATATGGAAGAAGAGATGGAGATGTGGGATGATCCCCTAGTTTTAGTGACCCACTGGGTGCGTGTGAGGGAGAAGTTTGATGGTGCATTTTCATTGAAGGGGAGGTATGATGGCGGGAGGAATAGGGCATATTTCCTTATTTTTCCGTTTGCGCAAGGCCAAAGATTGGGGCGCTATGTAAAAGCTGGTTGCAGCCTCAAATGTTGCAACGGGCGGAGGTTGTGGTGGAGGGTGCCTTTAGAAAGCAAGAACAAAATGAGTATGCAAATGAGGAAGATGATGATGATGTTGATGCACATTCCTCACCTGCCAATATGGATGTGGATGGTCACGTCTCGCAGGAAGTGCCACATTCTGCACCATTTGCTACCCATGATGTAGGCTGCATAAGTAATAACTTCGATGTGGATGAATTGGAGGAGAGGGATAGGGAGCGGTAGCGGAGGAAACATTTTATATCTTTTGCTGGCGGTGATGATGATGATTATGATGATGATGATGATAGCGGTGATTCGGATGGTTCTGATGAGGAGGAACAAGGGTTTGATGGTATGAATGCAACCTTGCAAGGTCCAGTACAGAGTCATGTGCCCGGCATGCCCTTTCCTGCAGTACCGCTTAATGCTTTTGCGCCCCATCCTGTGGCCAGTCCTTGTGCAGTTCCACATGATAGGCTGATGGTTCAGGGTAGACTTATACATGATGTGCCCGATGCAGAAACACCTTATGATAGGTGGGAAAGACGGACAGAAGCACAGAGGTTTGTTCCACCTGAGCCATATACAGCCACGGAGCTTAGGCAGCTTAGTTCTGTGAACGTTCCATTTCGGGGCGTTCCTAACTACAGAGATGTGAGCACATCGCACATGGCGTATCGACGACCGGGTTGCGTATGTGTCGTGAGTCGTTTGTATGATCATGAGGATAGTGCAATCTTGAGCAAGGGTATGATGTTCAACAGTATTGAGGATGTAAAACTTTTTCTTCAGGATTATGCTGTGTATCACCATAGACCATACACCGTCACGCATTCAGACAGAGAGGTGAGGTACAATGTCATATGCAAGGCTGGTTGTCTTTGGAGGCTGAATGCTAGGAAAAGAGAGAGTGATGGGAAGTGGAAGATAACCAAAGTAGTGCAGCCTCACACTTGTCTATCAAATAAGGGCAAGGAATACCATCCTCAGCTCACTGTACGTTACCTTGCCCGTCGCATTTTGGGATTGGTTGATGATAACAGTGATGTGTCAGTGTCTTCATTGATTCGTTCCATCTGTGGATTCACTAGTTATGAGGTCAAGTATGGCAAGGCATGGAGAGCAGATTGCCTTAGCTATTCGTTGGGGTAGCTGGAAGGAGGCGTACAACCATGTTCCTAGGATATTATGTGCAATGAGCTACTATAACCCTGGCATGAAGTGGTTCATAGACCATGATGGGAGGTACTTTCGCAACCCCAATACCGGTGCCGTGAAACATATCCTGAGACGTGTGTTTTGGTCTTTTCGGCAAACCGAACATGTTTTTCAGTTCTGTCGTCCGGTCGTGCTAGTGGATGGGACCTTCTTGACTGGGAAGTATCGAGGTGTCCTCATGATGGCAGCAGCTGTAGAGCCTGAGAATCAGATTGTACCCTTGGCTTTTGCTCTAGCTGAGGGGGAGAACATTGAGTCCTGGTCATGGTTTATGCGGCTTCTACGGGTCCATGTATTGGGAAGTACTCGGCAAATTTGTTTGATATCTGACCGTCATGTAGGCCTGCTTAATGCTGCTGAAGAGCATATGGATGGCTACCCTCGACTAGTGCATAGATGGTGCATGCGACACTTTACTGCCAACTTCTGGTGGCGTCAGAGGAAAAAGGAGGTTTCAGATAAGGTAAAGGCGCTATGTTGTGTACGTACGAAGCATGAGTTTGATGAGACATTGAAAGAGCTAGGGACCATGCTCAACAGAGAAGGGAAGGCATGGTTGGAGCAGCAAATGGATGAGAAGGAGAAGTGGGCACTAGCTTATGATGAGGGTGGGTTCCGATACTGTATCATGACGACGAACTCTTCAGAGTCCTTCAACCGTGTGTTTACCGGAGTAAGAGCTTTGCCTGTATCAGGAATTGTTGAGTTCTCGTTTCATAAGTGCAATTCATACTTTGTCAATAGGTGGGGAAATTGCGCAGGAAAGTCTTAAGGAGAAAGGAGAATGGGGAAAAGCAGGGGCTGAGCACTTGGCTGATACTGAGAAATGGGCAAAGCAGCATTCCGTTGAGGCCTTCGGACCAAGCAGGAAGATTTACAATATTCGGGGACTTGGCGGCACGAGTTTGGGTGGAGAACGTTACGGTGGTCGTAACCATCGAGTTGATCTAGAAAAAGTGAAGTGCAGTTGTAATGTGCCTCAAATTATGCATGCTCCATGCTCTCATATGATTGCGGCCTGCAGGGTGCGTGGGTATGAGTACAAAATTCCCCCATACATGTCCCCATACTACATTCGGCACAATACTATCAGCATATGGCAGAGTAGTTTTGAGCCCTATATGGACCCAACACAATGGCCTACTTACGTGGTGGTTGCGACTACGCTCCCGATCCCGACCAAGAAGTTAGGGAAAGGGTAGGCGGAAGAGAAAACGATTGAGGGGAGATATGGACGCTATGAGAGGCTATGGTAGTGACATGTATGGTGGGGGGACTTTGACCAAACTCGTACTCAAAATCTACGTGGAGTGTGCCATGAACCAGGTCACAACGCTTCGTTTCCATAGGCGGCAAGACCGCAATAACCCCAGTAGTCAGGTATAAGTACTAATGCATGTACAGTTGCATCGTTCAACATTTCTTGTTTATTACGTATTTTATAACTATTTGCTAACTCTTTTGTTCGTTTCAAGTTGCAGGCTGGCGCAGGATCGAGCGTACGCCACGTTGGATCCTCAGATCGATGAGAAGCACCGAGCGCACTTGCTCTCGGATTTCGACCCCCCCCAGCCTCTGGAGCCGCTGCGCATGCGGACACACTTGGGCCACGGTTGGGACGACCGGTACGCGCCGTACATCCATCGTGCTGGGTTCCTAGACTTGGCACGGTCCGTGACAGGCGGGCTCCCTCAGCTAGACCCGTGTCTGATTACGGCACTTGTGCCGCTGGCGTCAGGAGACACATACTTTCCACTTACCGTGTGGTGAGATGACCGTGACCTTGGAGGATGTGGCACACATCTACGGTCTCTGATTCTGAGGGGGCTCCGGTGGACAGCAAAGACCGACTCAGATCGATGGGTGGAGCGGTGGAGACGTTGTGTGGGATACCGCCGGACGTTGAGGAGCAAAAGCGGAACAGGTAACTACTAATACTTTCAATTCGTACTCACTACTGGTGTAAATGTATTATTTACCAAAACTAATTACTATGTGATGTTGGAATTTTAGAAAAACTTCGGTGTAGAGGTCTCTGGATTAGGGGACACTTCGAGTTTTGCCCACGGATGCCGATGCCCCGATGGTGGAGAGGTTTGCTAGAGTGTGGGCGTGGCACTTCATCGGGGTTTCGCTTGCACGCAGCGTCGGGCAACACCATTTCTTGGAGCCTTGTGCCGATACTGAGAGAGCCGTGGGAGAACATAGCGCAGTACAGCTGGGGCACTGCAGTTCTCGCCTGGTTGTATAGACAGCTTTGTCTCGCTTCACAGCGATCGGCGGCTTCATCCAACATTGGGGGCTCGTTGTACCTCCTGCAGACTTGGGCTTGGGAGAGACTCCCTGTTGGACGGCCCCGAATCCAACACTCTCCGGTAAATATTTGCTTACCACTGTAGTTGAATTGATGTTGCATGTCTAACTTTGTTTTCATGTAGGCATGGGTTCACGAGGACGCCCAGCCGACCGCTTTGTATGTGTGGAGTCAAGCAGAGGTAGTCACCGGGAGGTCGCCCCGCAGGTACAAGGAGTACACTGACCAGCTCGATATAATCGGACAGCACCAGGTGAGATAAGCAATCTTTTGGGATTTCTAATACGCATGTGCCAACGTTGTACTTACAATGTTGTCTACTTTTGCAGGTCACTTGGCAGCCGTGGCAGGTGCCCCGAGGATTGAGTGCAGCTTGCGTAGCTGATAGGGAGGACTGGCGTTACGTTGGTCCTCTGATCTTCTTTCACGTCGTCGAGATGCACTATCGTTACCGTGTGAACAGACAGTTTGGCAAGAAGCAAGGCCACCCACCACCTCTCTTCAGCACTAACAAAGATTTGCATGAGTACGTCAACTAAGCTTGAACAAGATACAATAGCAGCATTGTTATTCGTTTTCGTACTAACTTGAATGACCGTGGCAGGGTTGATCGAAAAAAGAGGAACAAGAACCCTATGGATTGGAGGGCAAAGCATGATGCGCACGTGCTTGCTTGGGAGAACCGTACGCGAGTGGACCCTGATTTCGGGGAAGACCATAACCCAGCTGACTACCTGCTTTACCTCTAGTGGTTGCATAGGTCCGTTCGCGTGCACATCTACCACGCGTACACAGAACAACCGATTGAAGAAGAATCGGACGACGACGACGTGGTGGACGAGTACGACGTTGCAACCACGGTCACTACTCAGCCCCAGAGAGCTACCAAAGAACTCTACGTGGTAAGATGAGCCGTATTTATATGCTTTTACTTGTTCATATATTGATCTGAACAATACTAAGTCTATTTGTACAAGCGGAGCAGCTCACAAGGTATTCAAATGCAGCTGCCGAAATGATAAATGCATACCGTCACGAGCCTCCGAGTCATTGGTCCCGATTTGTGAAGGTGGAGAGCACAAATAACTTACTTATTCTCATACTATATTGGATTACAACCCTTGCTCACTAGTTTGTTTGTTTCAATCAATTTGCAGAAGATTCAGAGGGGATGCAGGAAGCTAGCTATGAAGCTAGGTTGCGTCGACACTCCATGGGTGGTGGCGGATACGCCGCAGCCTATGAGACAGCCAAGTCCCTTGGGTTCGACCCCTGTGCCGACACCAGGAGGCTCCTCTGACCCGATATTGGGTGAGCCTTCGGGTGCACAGCCGCAATGCCACGAACCAACAGAAGAATTTTCCGAACCTCGTAGTAGTTGGTTCGAAGATTACTACTTTGACTACTCCATGGGCGGTGACGCTGGATAGGTATACACTATTGCATTGCACGCTACGAAGCTGTAATGTTACTTTGCACAATATTAACATAACATGAGCTAATTGTTTATAGGGTTCGAGTGGCACGCAGCACATTGGCCAGGAGGAGGGGTACATGGAGAACCAAGCAGGCAGCGCCGACTGGGACTGCTACGTGGACCAGCAGGTACCCACAGGTGGCTACAGCGAGCAGCAGGGCAGCAGTTCAGCATGGGACACTTGGCCTCAGGAAGTTCTCGGCATGTCCCAGCTGGGCGGAGCACCACTTGCTACTCAGGAGGACCTTGACGTACGAGACTACCCACAATCGCCCTGCTGCTACCTTGAAGTGATTGTTTGTACTAATATGGCCTTCTCAAAACGTGCAGGCAAACATTCGCGGGCAGCACAGTCGCAGGGACCATCGGCAGCGCGACCGCACCGACATCACGTTCACTCCCAACATGGTTCTATCCAATCCAAAGCGCCGGAGACGTCCACGCGACCCCTACACTCCCAACTAGCTAGGTGTAGCTTTGATGTTGGTACCAGTAGTTTGGTCATGTGCTTTAGTGAGTGCAGAATGATTCTGGCATGTACTTCTATTACTCGCACATCTCCTTAACTACGATGTTAATTTGAACCTCTTTGTCATGTACCATTATAACTTGAGCGTCGTCTCCGTTGACAATATTGTCTCCATTGTGTGAATTGTCTCTAAACTGTGCAATACATTTAAATTGAACCGTAAAGACCCAAACCAAACAACCAAACCGAACAGGCAACGAGCTGTTTGCTGTTCGCAGGTTTCGCAGGGACCGCGCCATGGCTGGGGGCGCTGTCCGCCTGGGGACCGCGCCATGGCTGGGGGCGCTATACCCCTGGGGACCGCGCCGCGGCTAAGGGCGCTGTCCCAAAGGGGATCAAGGCCATGGTCGGGGGGCGTCCCCCCCGAAAACCGCCATCCAAAGAACAAGCAGCCGCTTTCCCGCCATGTCGTTCAAGTTTTTCTTGCGCGGGGCTAAACTTTAAGTAAATGGAAAACGCTTTAGTTCACCGGTATGCTCCAAATTACTTAAAGTTAACAAGAACAATCCATACGTTACTAAGTTCAACATCAAGGCAATCCAACATACATAGACATAAAGAACAAGGTACACTTTGAAATCTAACATCATACACCATGAAACATACAAATGGAATAATCCATCGAGTGCCAACATCGTAAGCCTCGCCCCTCGGAGTCCCACTCCTCAACGACAACCTCCTTGCTGCGACTACTCTCGCCTGCCGTTGCCTCAGCTGCCTTTTGCCTGTAGTAAGTAGCCTCCACTTCATCGGCGGCCTGAGACATGAAGGCGTCATCTTCTGCCTCCGCCTGCAAGTCTCTCTCCGCTACAGCAATGAGCTCGCTCAATCTGGAAGTGTCATCATCCTCTTCCTCCAATCCGGCCTCTGCAAGAGCAATGAGCTCGCTCAATCTAGCCGTGTCATCGTCTTCTTCCGCCTCTCTTGACGCCTCTGCCGCCTGCCTCTCCGCGTGCTCCGCCACCTTTTGTAGATACCTAGAACGGGCCACATCCGCGGTATATTCACCGGAGCATCCAATCCCTACATATAAATAATTGAATTAGTTTACTTATAAAGGTTAATTGAAATATTGTATGTATCTATTTAGTATCTATGTAGCACTCACGCCACACAATCCAAAGAACAAGGTCGTCTATATGCTTACCTTTCGGCTCGGCGACCACAAGCCCGGCTTCTTCCTCCTTCCTCTTCTTGATCTACGCATTCAGTTGATCCCACTCAAGTTTCTCCCGGCTCATCACACCAGTTTCTCTTGCAAGTTTACGCATTTTTCGTCTACGCTCATAAAGTAGTTATCCAATAGCCGAGACCCACAGACCTATCTTCCTTCCCATGACTTTCTTTGCCTCTATTGTATCCAAGAACTTAGCTTTGCCTTCAAAAGCCTCCCAATTGCATTTCCCGGTGCTCTGAAGAATCAAAGCAGTTCAAACGTCATTAGCGGAAAAATGCAAGTCGATGAATGGCAACTCAATTATTTGACAAACCTCATCATAGTCAACCATGTGGCCGCACCAATAACCGATTCCAAACTCCGATGGAACTAGGCCGTAGTGCGCTTTCACCCCACATTTGCATAGAATGGGAGGATCTTCAATGATGACCCTCTCCCTTCGCTCCTTGCTCTTTTTTCTTCTCAACCTTAGGCCATTGGGGCTTAGGGGGCCATATAGCAACTCTTTGAAATGACACTTCCAAAAAACGGCCCGCTGCAAGGGGTTAAATTAGTACGTGCTCCAACATGCCAAATAATTAATGAGAGACACTTTGTACTTACTGGAGGCAAGTTAAACAAACTGTAATTGGGTCTCGGGATCTATTACAGCTCGATCTCCGCAATGGCAGCGAGGTGGGGATTCCAGTCGTCTAACTGCGTGAAAATACTTCTGCTCTTTGGACATCGGCGGGGGGTCGGGGGGAGGTGCCACCCAACGCTCGAAGTGCTCACGTGGGTGATGATACTCCCAGTAGTTGTTGAAAAGAAGAAATCTTGGGTCAAACTTGTCTGGACCATCGATCCACTGGAAGAAGTAACACCTCAAATCCTACATATCAATTTTTCAACACATCATTAGTGGTTAGTCCAAATTATAGAAATTGAAAGCAATGTAAACAAATACTTACGCCACAACTACTGCATGTGTAGAAGCAACGGGCCGCTGTGTCTGGGTGTCTAGATTGGGACACGTTCGCTTCTCGTCCACAGTCACAGATAGGGACAGGGAGCTCAGGTGGCACTGGGGCATTCTTGCTAGACACGTCGGGGTAAAAACCTTTAGTACGACCCCGCTTCCGCCAAACCTCTTCTCGATACCATTCTCCCATCTAACAAATAAACATGACAAGTACATCATATGGTTTACTTATACTAATAATTTATTTAACCATTACAAACAATAATGTACATAAGAATCTAGCAAATGACTAGTGTTGCGATAAAAAAAACAACACTTTACCATCCAATAGGGTACCGTATGAAAGGAGAAGTGCCAAAAACAAAGATTAAAGAAATGCGAACCTTTCCCGCGGAGGAGGGAGGAGAAGGAAGGTTGAGGGAGACCCTCCAACTTGCTGGAGGGAGGAGAAGGTGCTCCACCACCGGTCCGGCCTTCGGGGGAGCCCGGGAGAGGAGCAGGGCGGCGGAGCACCCGGCCGTTCCCCCTAAAAACACGAACTGGACGACTGGCAGAGAAAGGAGGCGGCGGCTTCGGTTAAATAGGGGGGCGCGCCATAGATGGAGGCGCGGTCCCCGCCACGTCACCAAAGCCACCGGGACCCGCGCCCGCATGGTGGCGCGCCCCCGGTGCCACATCAGCGGCCCACGCCGGCCGCCGCGACGCCCGCTGCCACGCCGGGGGGGGGACCGCGCCGGCATGCATGGCGCTGTCCCCCTCGCTTGCGCCGCCTTCTCCTACGGCGCTACAAAACAAGGTTAGACGTGAAAATAGTTTCAAGACTCAGTTTTTTTTTAGAAATACTTTCAAAAAATCAGTTAAAAAAAAAAAATAAAAATCAGAAGATAAGTATCCATGTCTAATACAATATCTATAAATTATGAGATTAGTAAAAGAACATGTAAGGTGTTAAGCTTTTTGCATAGGTTATAAGTTATTCCATTCCTTTGTGTTTAATAACTTTTGTAGATAAACTATGTTTCTCCAATTTATTGCATAAAGTTATATGTAAGTTATACATTGTAAGTTAGATGTTATAAGTTATCCATTTTAAGTTAGATGCTATAATTTATATGTCATAAGTTACTACATATAATTTTTTTGCTGAATAAGATTCTTCGAAATATATGCAAGTGAGTTATAGTTTTGTCATCTTGTAGTGTAGATCATACTGGTGTAGACAGAATTTAAAATAAATACACCATCCAGAAGTTATAGTATGTTAAAATAAATGTTTTGCTTTTTTTAGTGGGGTCAGCAGCAATAGAATAACAGCTTTTGAGAAGCAGCGCGCATCTCCACATCTGCACAACAGGAACAGCGAGGTGAAACCAATCCAAGTCCCTTTCTCTTCAGTCTTCACCAGCTGTAATTGAACGCTGGGACTGCAGTTCTGTGTCTTTTATGTATATTGTCAACTACTGTGAAATTACAACGATTTTGTTATATCACCATAAATGGAAGAAATTTGACAAGGAAAGAATGAACACCAATATACACCGCTGCAATGGCCACAAATGCCAGCGGCAACAAGACGAAGAGGATGGCAGGTTTCTTGCTCCAGCGGCCCATGACCGCCAGCCCAAACGGATAGAGGAGCGCCATGATCCACACGTTGAAGAGAATCCCCAGCGCCGCGTGCCTCTTCTGCGCCGCAGGCCACACTCCACCGTACACGACCGCTTTGCCCAGAGCCACGCCGATGGCCATGACGTTGGAGAAGAGCACCACCGCCGGCGGGATCAGCATGGGCACCCACCGCATCTCGTACATGTCGGCGTACCTGTCGCCGTCGTCGTCGTCGGCCGTCTTCTGCTTCGAGGTGACCCTGAAGTGGATGCCCTTCCCCGTGATGGGCTTCACCGCCATGTGCAGCACCGCCGTCGGGTACGCGCTCATCGACGCGATCATGAAGAACTGCTCGCTGCGCCACCAGTCGTTCCACGTGATCCCAGCCCACCTGATCTCCAAGACGCCGATGGTGTGGACGAGCCCGACGACGACGAGGAGGTACAGCACGTAGCGAGTGAAGGGCCTCTGGACGAGGATTTCCGCCGGGATCAGCCACATCACCGGGCAGAAGGCGTAGAGCAGGATGAAGACGGACGTGAACGGGTAGATGGTGAAGTTGAGGTACGCCGTCCGCTGCAGCGGGTGGAGACGGCGGCCGGAGAGCAGCGGGTTGTAGGGGGAGAAGAACACCTCCATGGATCCGCCGGACCACCGGACGATCTGGTAGAGGCGCTCGGTGAGGTTGATCGGTGCAGTGCCGTGGAAGGCCTCGCGCTCCATGCTGCAGTACATGGAGCGCCACCCTTGCCCGTGGATGCGGTAGCCGGTGACGATGTCCTCGGTGGCGATGTTGTATATGTACCCGACGCCGTTGCCCCAGTCCGTGCCTTGGTCGTAGGACGACGACACAACCATGGCCATCTCGGCGAGGAACGCCTCGTCGAGCTCCGGATGCGCGACGCGGCGCTCCTGCTTGAGAGCCGCGGCGACCGAGTTCAGGAAGAGCACGGAGCTGCCGAACTTGTCGCTGCCCACAGCGACGTCGTCCTCGTCGGACCTCCAGCGGGGCGGGTCGACGCCGTAGAGCGCGAGGCGGCGGAACACGCAGCCGGTGCCGATGTACGTCGGGCCCTGGAGGCCGTTGAGCGCGTACATGGCGCCGTCGAAGAAGACGCGGTTGTGGTTGCCGTAGCGGTCCGTGGGGTCGACGTTGTCGAACCGCTGCGGGAACTGGACGAAGCCGGTGCCGTCGCCGTCGCGGGGGTCGAGCATGAAGCACATGGCGGCGCGCAGCGCCTGCGAGTTGTTGAAGTAGTGGTCGCAGTCCATGTTGATGGTGAAGGGCGCGTTGGAGAGCAGCGCCGACGCGCGCAGCTGCGCGTTCAGGTTGCCCGCCTTCTTGTTGTGCTCGCGGCCCGGGGTCTTCTCGCGAGACACGTACACCACCATCGGGAGCCGAGTGTCGACGCCGTCGAAGTTCATGCCGGTGCCGCCGCCCTCTGCTGGTGGAGGCTCACAGCTCGGGTGGTTCTGCACAATCTGCATGTCACAGCAAGCACAACACACATCGTTTAGCTTTAGGAATTTATCTATGTCATACACTAGAGTGAACTAGCTTGGACATACATAACCATACCTTGACAATGCCAGCATGGTCTCCTTTCCTGTGCTTTTCTGCTGGCTCGATCCAAGTGCCTGGCCACTGCGTGCCATTAGCCATCCAAGTTGCACGTGCATCCCCTTCCTTTGCTTTCATGGCGTTGTACACGTCTGACCTCTCCTTGATGGTGCTCGGGAGCATCTCCAGCCTCGCCTTGAGCTCCTCGTACTCCCTCTGCACATGCCTGTAGTCGTTCATGAACTCGCCCGGCGACCTCCCGTTGTAGATCATCCCCTCCAGCTGGAAGTAGCTCTCCGGCGCCCTCGGCTCGACGGCGTGCTTCCGGCAGAAGGGCACCCACACGGCGGCGAAGCTCGCCGCCTCCACCAGCGCCTCGTACAGGACCAGCGCGCCGCTGTCGTCGGTCAGGTAGCAGGTGCACCGGTCCACGGGGTAGTCGGTGGCCACGACGGAGAGGACGCAGTTCATGGTGTACAGCACCGGCTCGCTCACGGGGTCGGCGGTGGTGACGAACACGTCGACGCCCGGGAGGATGGAGCCGCCGGAGCCGAGGTCGTCGTCGTCGTAGTGCTGCCGGAGCGCGGCGAGGTCCGGTGTCCTTTTGATGGGGCTGAACTTTGGGAGCTGGTAGAGCAGCCACGACAGCGCGAACCAGACGTCGCCGACGACGGACGTCGCCCAGAACCACATCACGTCGGAGTTGTTGTGCTTGATGCGCCAGCCGATGAATAGGATGACGGCGACGAGGCGTAGCAGAATCAGTGCCCTGTTTGTCACAAGTGGAAAATCGCATAAGGGTACACTGGTTCCTGAAAGATGCCGATTTCGTAAAGCTGTTTCAACTTTTAGTAAGATACCATTGTCAGAAAAAAGGAAATTGCCTTTCTAAAAAAAGGAAAAACAAAATTGTATGGACTACAATCTGCACGTTTTCGTTTAAGATGAAATGCAGAATCAGATTCAGCTGTAGTGCTCTGCTTTTCAGTAAAGGCTTGACGCTTTGCAGACACAATTATTTCAGTAAAGTTTGGAAGACATGAAGTTGAATTGTTCGATATCATCTTTGATAAGCTAAGGCAAGGCTGCAAATCATTATGTTTAGAATGTTCTTTGGTTCCTTCTAAATGGTTCACCACACGTAAGCTCGAATCCTGTCGATTTTTTTTTTTTTTTTGAGTTCTGTCAAATTCGGCTCGTCACTATTTCAACGTTTTGAACATATAATGCAGCCTTCAGCCTCCCACCCCACCTCAAAATCCCAAACTGCAAAAGTCACATTATTCATGTTTTGCCTCTCGAACTGAATGCAAGCTAGTGATGTAGAAATACGGGTACGAACTCGCTCGGCCATTGATGTAGTTTAAAAACATCTGGTTGTTGCTTACCTTTTTTTTTTCCCCTTCATTTACACTATTATTATGATATTATGATTATCTCTCTGCCTGCATATCACCTAAGGCATCATTCAACTGTTGTGGGCAACTGTGCAATCAGCACGCACCTGTATGGGTAGAGGAGGGCCGCCATGACTTTCTTGTTAGAGAAGAGAAGCGGCCGGTCGCCGCCGCCGCTCTCCACGTCCGCCACGGCCGGCTGGTGGTGGACGTCCACCCAGTACCCGTCCTTGGCCTTCACGGCGTCCTTCCCCTTGGCCCGGCTCTCGCCGCCGTGCGCACAATTGGCCACGACTACCGTGGCCAAAGCTCCGTCGTGGAACCGGCCGCCGGCGTCGCCATTCGGGAGCAGCGGCTCTCTGAGGCCGCCGGCGGCGGCGTCTTGCTCGCTAGCAGCAGCACCGCCGGCGCCGGGCACCGGCGAGGACGACATGGCGCCTGCAAAAGCATGGACCTTGAGAGCCTCGCGATTGATTGGCCAACAAGGCTGTCACTAGGCACACACAGATAAATTGCTTAGGGCTTCTCCAGTGGCGTTTATAAAGCGACTCATACGATAGTTTTATTCGGCATGAGTCGCGTGCAAGACCATGGAGCAAATCAATGTATGCGATGTGTCATGAACCGATCACCAAACATGAGCCGACTCAAACCAAACAAAATACTAACATTCTTTCAGCAAGAAGAGAGGAAGGGAATGGAGGTAATCATGGGAGAGTGAAACCTTTTTTATTTGGTTGGTCCACAGGAAGAGTAGTTGTACACCAATGGAGATTAAACGAGATCGACTCAACTGTATCCTGCACAGGCATACACGTCAATGGAGATTAACGAGATCAACTCAATTGTATCCTGCACAGGCATAGACGTCAGTGAAGATTAAAGGAGACCGACTCAATTGTATCCTGCACAAAGCATATGTGGCCTCAGTGAATCGACCCACCACTACGCATGCGCTTACGTGGAGCGGGAGGACTGTACGGCACGCACAGCCAGTCGTCCTCTGCCAGAGAGAGGAGCGCTGGGATTTGTACGATACACACTGCAGCAGCATGCCACGGGGGCATATATATACATATACGTACAAATTTCTACAGCTCGGCTGTCACGAGTGCAAAGAGGTAGTGGCAAGGCATAACCACGCCTATTCATCAGCTAGTTCTGCTTCTCTTTTTTATATAAAAAAATCAGCAACGTAGGAATTAGTAATCTGCAGTGCTCCATGCAGTCTGAAAGAAGATCGGTGAGAAGAGAATTATAACACCATATAACTCATTTTTTTTTTCTAACAAATGGGCATGGGATTGCACAGCTGACTAGCACAGCCTAGCAACAAGAACAGCCAAAACATGACTAGGGGCGAAACAACAACGCCACCACAGCGAAGTGACTAAAGAAATATGGCCAAGTAGCTATACATTGCCTAAGACTAAATAAGTGCCCATGACGACACCTCCATGACGATGTATACGTTGTCATCATTCGTTTGACAAATCGAATGCCTCCAACGAAGCAGCAAAGGCTTTTACCTACAACCCAAATATCCATCCTCCATGAAGCCACAACTGAAATCTAGCAAAAAAAAAAAAAAAAAAACTTAGAAAGGCCAATGAAGCCCAAAGGAAGAAGTAACCGTGCCACACTAGGGAAGAGACTGTGACAGTGAGCGACGACATTGCCACAAGGCCGAGGACGAGCCTCAACGATGGGCTGAGGCAGGCAGAGTAGATACATAATGAGGGGGTATAACCAAAGTGGTGACAGTGCAAAACTAATGTGACTACAATAATAGAACAGAAGAGGTGGCACGAACATAATGCAAGATTGGAAAAACAAAGGCGCAAAAAATGCCAAAACAAGCAAGGGGCACTTGATGCACAATATTCATCGATGATTCCACAATGCCTAGATTTTGGGAGATATGCTACTGATATCAAACAACAACTAAGATCAACTTGGTGCTTAAGTTTTCAATCGACTTGTAGGTCACCTATATGAATTGATTAATTGTAGAAATCGGCGATCATCCCAATTTAAGTAGGGTTTAGCCTTGCTACCCAGGGCATGTGAATAAAGAGGCAATATGTCTTATGCCTAGTTTTTATTCAACACTAGCCTCAGCAAACAAAGTGAGGTGGTTATGTAGGGGAAAATCGTTCCATGTGTCACCCAAAAAAGCGGGGACAAACACATGACTAGGGGTTTCACTCGACACTGTGTTGTGCAAGACAAAGGGCCTTGTTTGAAGAGTACACAACTACAGAAAGTTCATCACCTTTGGTGAAAGCCATTGTTGATAACCTCGGTTATCACCGCCTGTTCAAAACGGGTGGTGGTAACTAAATTTCATCACAGCTAGATTGGCATTCAATCAGACAGCATTAGCATCGTAGTTCAATCAAGCAACAAACAGTTGAATACGACCACTAGTCTAGTAAACGATCCCAGCGGTGATGATGGAGACATCAACATCAATATAGAAAATGATCTAGCGGTGATAATGGGGATATTAACGTCAGTTAGGCGTACCATACAGGGCAAGATAAGGGAGCATGTGAAAGGTCCTAAATGGCTAGAGGGGGGTGAATAGCCTATAAAAATTCTTGCAAAGCACTTAAACAAACCGGTTAGGACACTAAATGGTGAAGCAAGTGTTGCGCTAGCCTAGTGAGGGGTTGCAAGCCAACCTATCCAATTCTAGCAATCCTAATACACTAGGCACACTAAGATCAATGTCCTTAGTAAGCAAACTACACTACACAACCTAGTATACTACTTTGCACAAATGTAATCGCAAGGAGAGGAGCCAAGAGAGCGCAAACCGTGCCTTCGGGATGATGACCAATCACCGTCTTGTCAATACAATGAAACCCGAAGAGATGATCCAATAGAGAAATCCAAGTTGATCTTGAAGGATCAAACCACACAAGAACACCGAGGGACACAAGATTTTTATCCCGAGGTTCACGTGCTTGCCGGCACGCTACTCCCCGTTGTGTCGACCACATCGGCGTCACAAGCCAAGCCCTCACCGGGCGCCACAAGAACTCACACAAAGTGAGGTAACTCAATGACACGAGATTCCACTAAGGATTCCTTTCGCGATCTCCCGCGGGGTGGGATCAACACCCCTCACAATCACCTCCGGAGTGGCCAAGAACAATCTTCAACCTTGCTCAACTCCGGCTCGCTGCTCCAACCGTCTAGGTGACGGCAATCACCAAGAGTAATAAGCTCAATCGCAGCAAGAACGCTCACTAGTGCCACTAGATGCTCAATCACAAGGCAAATGCACTAGAAGCTCTCCCAATCACTCTCTAGATCAATCAAGAGTCATGCAAAGTGAGGGAGAAGGTTTGCTTAGCTCTAGGGGATGTCAAGTACGTCAAAGGGCCAAGAGCGGCTCCCTAGAACCGGCCAATTCACTTATATAGGCGCCACACAAAGCACCCAACCGTTACTCACAAGAACAGGTTTCTGCGCGTCGACCGGACGCGGGTTAAGTGGCGACCGGACGCGTCCAGTCCCAGCGTCCGGTCCCTCTACCACGGCCACGTGTCGCTGACGTTTGAATGTAGCCGTTGGCGCGCAACGGCTACCATGCTCGCGCGCTGTCAGTCGCCCGACCGGACGCGTCCTACGCTCGACCGGACGCCGACAAGGCGAGTCCGGTCACCCACCGTAGAAGTCCGAACGTGAAAATCTCGACCGGACGCTGCCGTGCACCGTGCCCGACCGGACGCGCCCGTAGTCCGATCTCACCCGGCTTCAAACGCCACGTCTCGCCCAGCCGACCCCGGACGCGCAACGGACCGCACGGTCACACGTCGTTTGGTGACCCCGAAAATGCGCCGGACGCCGTCAACTGACCGGACGCGTCCGGTCCCTACCAGGACAGCGTCCGGTCACCTCTAAGTGACTGCTCTTCGTCCGAAAACCTCCGAGTCCCGCCTCGCAAGCTCGACGGGAGGGTTTAACACCCAAACCTCATCACCCATTGCTCCCAAGTGCCAACACCAAAGTGTCTCTCCACTTGTGCACGTGTGTTAGCATTTTTAAATGAATTTTGCAAGAGATTGTTGGCTCACTAGGTCCCTAATGCATATGCAAAGTCATTGCTCACCTAGTGGCACTTAGATAACCGATATTGCGCGACATTGCCCCTCTTAATAGTACGGTTATCAATTCTAAATCCGGCCATCAACTTCTCTACTCACCTATGGCCAGCAAAATGGAAATGCCCTAGCATATACCTTTGCCTCTAGCATTCCATCTTGCTTCTCATCTTCCTTTATCTCCAAGGGTGGCACTTGATCATCTTCGATTACTTCCATCAACTTGATCACCATTCCACCACTTGGCTTGGACCTCCCCTTTCTCTAATGCTACACACTTAGCAATAGGGTTAGTCCTAGGTTTTATCAATTAGCCAAAACCAAACTAGGGCTTTCAGCATGGAAGCACCCTTCTTTGTTCACCTGAGGCAACATCCACTAGAGACAAGGAAAACGATCACTAGCAAAGTAACTTGGGACTAAATCAAACATGAGCGTCACACTTATAATCAAAGTGACATGGAGCAAAGGAGAAAAGGACAATGACAAAATAACGATAGAAGCAACCAAGGTAGTAGGGTTTTTAGGTGTGGAGACCTAAGTGACCCAAGACACTTCTAACCTTCGTAGAGCTTGTTCTGGGATAAGAAACCTAGTGTGGCGTACCTTTGCAACAAACCATCATATACAATTACTGACCACCATGCCAAAAACTACAACAAACATCACACCCTATAATCAAGGACTAAGTCTACAAGGCAATGGTTGGAATCTAATGCAATAGCACCCTCAGGCTTGTAGCATGTAACCAAATCACTACCACCACAGTTAGTAGAGACCACTACACCAAGGGACTAGTGTCAAGAAAGACAGAAAGCGATGAACCCAAGCTGGAGCATGCCCAAGGTCTTTGGTGCATGATGGATCCTTATCGCAGCTTAGTTGTGAATGGGCAAAAAGTGTCATCAAGGGGGGTGGTGGAAGACATCACCTAGCCAAGGTGTGACACAGTTGTCCCTTTGACGAGGCTTTTTCTCCGGCGAGGCCATGCTGCAAGCTTGAATAGTTGATATCCCAATCATTCAATAATGGAAGTCCACAATCTTCTCACGTATGTGCATCCTTATAGAACCACTTTCATTCTTCTTTGAAGTAACTAGGAAATGTGCCCTTACTCTGCAATGCAATATACAATGCAACTTGTTGCACAGTCACATAGATGATTTGCGGTTTCAACAATGAAGTCATATTTTCAAATTTGGTATTGGAATTGAACTCCATGTTGTCGTTGGATGCATCTTGGAATTCTATTGGGCCAGCACCATCTAGTAAATGTGCTTGTTCATTGCATGGGAACATATCGTTGGTTAAGCGATCACTTAGATGATTTGCATCTCACATAGATTTATTCAATGACTCCGCACCATTATTGAACGCGCATTATTATAATTTATATGAGCATCGGTTGTGAGGCTATGGGACACTACGCAGGGGCGAATTTATGAGCCTTTATGGGATTATGACGCCTTGATAAAATTTATAAATCCTTCAACAAAATGCATGAACAAGAATTTATAAATCTTTTAGGAAGAAATTCATATCATGTAATGAAGCTGGCCCTGATGAAGTTCTCGGCTAGATTCACCACTACACATGCGGGAACAAGAAGTGGCATAAGGTCATTGTAGGAAATAAAAAAAAAATACACTTGACAGAATATTTTCTCTTTATATATAATATTAGATATACATAGAGATAGATTTTACAGCAAGAATCAAAATTGCATCTACCTGGGCAGAAATAAAATCGTAATCACTTCTTTTGTCTTGAGCTTCCGGTGGTGAAGGGTTTGTGTGCGCGCCATTTGACAAGCGCGCGTGGACGCATGGTGTCTACCGCAAAAGTTCAAAAAGCAGAGATGGACCGATGGAAGAGTCTCGAGCGAGATGCCACGTCTGTTGAGCAGTACGTGTGGTGTCGTTTTCTCCCGTCGTCGAGAAGTGCTAGAATGCGAATCCATGGAGTTTGTGCTTGGCTTTTCGTTTGGTGAAAAATAAAGCAGAAAACCTGGGTTCCTTTTCCCGGCTGGATGGAGGTCCCTTTCTCGAGTGGATGATCATGAATCACATGTGAGACAGATTGGATGGGGTCCTTGCTGTTCACATATATGAACAAAAGATACGGTAATTTTTTGAATTTATATTTGTTTCTATGGGTTTAGTTTCACACGTGAGAAACACTGTCCTATATCTGGTTTTGCTAGCTAATTATGAGAAGCTTGCAAGATGATAACCCCAACCGAAGTGGACAAAAGCTTACTAGAATATCTACCATGGATTCAAGTGGATGGACGGCATCGGTGCATGAGAACGTCCTCTCGTTGTGTGTTGCATACCAATCAAGCTGGGGTTTGGTTAGGGTTGATACTCCTAGCTTGAGCGAGGTTCTTGGGCGTATTCACACGTATGGGAGGTTTTATTTGTTTACTTCGTTTAGTTTAGGGAGACGGCATACATACATACACACTTCTATTGCTAGAAATGAATGTAATAAGTATTACAGCAATATTTTCTTTTATTAGAGCATTTCTAACAGTTTTGTAAACCCACTTAAAATCTTGTTTTTTTGACATAATGGGAATAATGCTAGAAAATAATAATATGAACATTTGTAATTAACATTCTGAAAAGTCAGGCAGTTTTAGGTTTAATTAATTAACTAGACCTACAGAAAATAAAATGAGCATTATTTGTATGTCTAATTAGGTTTACTATAAAAATATATGGTGTAATTAATCTAATGAGATTAAAACTTTGCGGTGGAGTTTGTAGAGTTAATGGAGTAGCTAAACTATTATGCTAGCTATGTATCATCATTATTAATTGGCCAAATAAAAACCAGAGCTAACTGTATATATGGCACTTTGGTAGATCTCACACTGGCTCTAGCTTCTCTGACGCACGTATTGGAGGCGGCAGGAGCTCTAGCAAAAAAGGGGTCTATAGATCTAACAGCTTTTTTTAACGAACTAGGAGCTCTAGAAGGATGTGATCTTATCTATGTGTAGTGTGTATATGAATAAATACTACAATTGTACCGAAACGGAGATTTAAAAAAGTTATTATTGCTGACATGGCTAGTGTTTTCCACTCTCAACTACTCTACTCCTGCTGCTCCTAGATGCTGAGTACGTACACGCCAGCTGGCCGGATCTTGGCTGATATCATCCCCAGCACGTCATCCAATGGCACATCATCATTCGGCGGGCGAGAGCGACAGGGAACGTAAAATCAACAATAATCCAAGCAAGTCCATTCAGCGTTCGCAAATCGATCGCAATGAACACATGCGACACACACTTCCAGGTAGTATGTGGTACTCTCAGACAAGCCGCAGTGAAAAGCAAAAGCCATTGGCTGCGTCATTTGCGACCACGGTTGCATTGCATGCACCATTGGCTATAGCCTATAGCTCATTGTCGGATGCTCGAATCCACTCTCCTGCTTGGTTGGACCACGGTTCGGCCACGTACGGTCACAGGAGTCAGGACCAAGAGAGGGTGTCGTCTTTATCCTTCAGTGCTGATATATGCCGCTTCAGTGCGTGTAGACATGCATGAGGCGCACATCCAAATGAAAGCAGCATATATGCTCTCTGCCCCTCGATGTGCTAGCTGCGGTTCACGTCCTTCTATTCATAGCTACGTTTGTGGACATCGATCGGCGCTTGGTGCCGACCCAACGAAAGGTTAGCTAAGCTAAGATTGGCGACGGTGTGAAAAACATGGAGCAGCTGCATGCTCGTTTGGCAGCTTAACGAGATTGTATGGCTATGAAACATCAGAAAGCTATGTGCATGCGTAGTTGTTGACTGTTACGTTGTAGCGGCTAATACTCCTGTCTATGCAAAAACACAAAGACAACCCCCTCCTCCGAGTGGTATATATATGTTCCCCCCCTAATTCAGTACGTAGTTGGCGGTACGTGTTCCGTCCTCTCTTGATTTCAACAATCATCAGAAGAATGATAGCGAATCATAGTCGTTCTCCCCCTTTTTCTTTCTCCACACAAACAATTATTGTGTTTCCGTTATATGAGTAATAGAAATGTGGCTGGCCTTGGTTCAAAAAGAAAAAGGTGGAATAGTCATATTTTTGTCCCCAACTATATCGTCTGCGCGAACTTTCAAAAATACTGGTCCAGTCCTCATCAGACCACTTTTGAGCTTAGTTTTATTCCAGGATTATCAAAATGATCATTCCAATCATCAAACTTCGCATTTTGTGCTCAGTTTTATGCATGAACTACCAAAGTGCATTTCAGTCATCAAACTTCTCTTTTGGTGCGTACCAAGAGGTGCAAACTACCATAGAAAGGCGTGTTCCTAATCCATGCAAAGCTTCAACTTTTTGCGATAACACACATATAAACGTGCATCTATCCGCAATATTAGAGTGTGTTTCTACCAATAGATGTTTTTTTCTGTAAAAAGTTGAGATGCAAACTCACTCTCAAGAGCATCTCACCTCTAAATCATGAAAAAAAATCATTTGAATAAAAATTAATCTTTGCACTTTCTAATAGGTTCTCTATATCTTGTACGCACTCTAGAGAACCTGTCTCACTCTCTAAATTTGGCTAGTGAGAAATCCAAAATAGAGGATGACTATATTTGAAAATCTAATTAAATAAGCTACTAGATGTTGTTTCATTAAAATTTCTGTTCCTATTAATTAGAAAGGATATAAAGAGGCTCTTCGAGATGCTCCAGTAATTGCATTCTTTGAGCTATTGATTCGAAATCAGCTCCCATGTTATAATGTAAGGTATAATTAAGTAACAAAGTTTCAGATGCTAACAGCAACACAACCGTCATAACATGTGATGAATGGACTCATCTGTGGGAAGCTTGTTGTTACTTATTATCAGAAGCCACAAAAAGATTTCAGCTTTGAGTGGAACGCACAACTTTCATATAGCGCGGTGGTATAAAAGAATTGAAACCTTTTAAAAACGATACCACGGAGTATAAAGATTGGACGAGTAAATGTGTTCAGAATTATATTCCCAAATCGCAGCGTCACAATCGTCAAAAAAAGTAATGGATTCTTCACTACATTCAATCTTGGACCATATGTACATATGCCAATATTTCCCTCAAAAAAACATATTCCATTCTTTTTCTTCTTCTTCCTTTTAGGGTGTGCAGGCGAGAACTGAAGCCCTTTCCATCAAGTAAATGGAAACGTGGAACAGGAACGGAAACTTAGGGTGTTATTTTATAATGTGCCCGTTTTCAAAACGTAGCTGGCCATGTTCCCATTTCCAGACTGATAAGCTGAATCCTACTACAATCATGGATGCCCTATTTGTCACATCCAAACCCAGAACCTTTACAGCATCGACTAGCTAGAACGGGATGAAATTCAGAAGCAGACTATGAAGAACGATATACGCGAGGCCCACACCTAGGAAGGCAACCGGCAAGAGGACCAACAGGACGGCGGGTCTCTTCCCTCGCCGTCCCAGCACGGCCAGCGCAAACGGGTGGAGGAGGGCGACGATCCACACGTTGAACAGCAAGCCCAGCGCCGCGTGCCTCACCTGCTCCGACCTCCAGACTCCATGGAACACGACCACCTTGCCCAGCGCGACGCCGATGGCCCCGACGTTGGCGGCGAAGACCACGGTGGTCGGGATCAGCAGCGGCACCCACCGGAAGACGTACAGGTCGGCGAACTTGTCGCCGGCGCCGTCCTCCGCCGCCGTCTGCTTGGAGGTGATCCTGAACCGTATCCCTTTCCCGGTGACGAGCTTGATCGCCATGTACAGCACCGCGGTCGGGTACGCGCTGGTGGCGCCGACCATGAAGAACTGCTCGTTCCGCCACCAGTCCGTCCACGTGATCCCCGCCCACCGTATCTCGAACGCCCCGATGGCGTGGATCATCAGGATCACCAGGGCGAGGTAGACGACGTACCTCGTGAACGGCCTCTGGATGTAGAACTCGTCGGGGAAGAGCCACATGACCGGGCACAGGCCGTAGAGCACGATGAAGACGGAGGTGACGGGGTAGATGGTCATGTTGAGGTACGCCACGCGCTGCAGCGGGTGCAGCCAGCCGCCGCCGGCGAGGAGCGGGTTGTTGTGGGAGAAGAACATCTCCAGTGACCCGCCCGACCACCGCATGATCTGGAGGAGGCGCTCCGTGAGGTTGATCGGCGCGGTGCCGCGGAAGGCGGCGGGCTCCATGGTGCAGTGCCTAGAGAACCATCCCTGCCGGTGCACGCGGAAGCCGGTGGCCACGTCCTCGGTTGCGATGTTGTAGACCCACCCGATGCCCCTGCCCCACCTAGTCCCAGCTTCGTACGCGCACGCCATGACGTTCAGCAGCTCGGCGGTGATCGACTCATCATCCAATGGTCGCGCCATGGCAGCAGGCCTATCTTGTTCGCCGGCGACAGTGAGCCTTATTGATTCCAGAAAGGGTGTCGAGTTGCCGAAAACACTGGCATCGACGTCGACTGTGATGCCGCCGCCGGCTGTTCGCCGGCGCGGCGGTTTTTCGCCGTAGAGCGCGGCGCGACGGAACATGCACCCGGTGCCCAGGTACGACGGCCCTTGGAGGCCGTTGAGACCGAGCATGGTGCCGTCGAAGAAGACTCGGTTGTGGTTGCAGTACCTGTCCTCCGGGTCCACGCCGTCGAACCGCTGCGGGAACTGGACGAACGCCGTGTCCTCCCCTTGCCGGGGGTCGAGCATGAAGCACATGGCGGCGCGGAGGGCCTGCGAGTTGTTGATGTAGTGGTCGCAGTCGAAGTTGATGATGAAGGGCGCGTTGGAGAGCAGCGCCGAGACGCGCAGCTGCACGTTCATGGCGCCGGCCTTCTTCTGGTCGTTGTAGCCTGTCGGGCGCTTCTCGCGGGCCACGTAGACAAGCATGGGCAGACGCGAGTCAGTGCCACTCAAGTCGATTGGGCAGCAGCTGTTGACCACGCCACTGGATTGTCCAAGCTCAGGCGTATGGCCTGGCTGCTCCAACACAATCTGTCAATGCATGCCAAATTGATTCTAAGTAAGTGTAATCTTTCGTCAGCAATGAAATTGATTACTAACACTTTCATCAGCAAATATACATGTAAGAATGCATAGGCATGATGGTGACAGGGGAATAACTAAAAAGAAGTGTTGTTATTTCTACCTTAATAATCGGTGCGTAGTGGCCTTTCTTATGGTTCTCCGTTGGATCAATCCATGCGCCCGGCCATTGTGTCCCATCAGCCATCCAAGTAGCCTTTGCGCCTCCTCCAGATTTCCCGGCGGCGTTGTACGCGTCAGACCGCCGGCGAACCGTGTCGAAGACCATGCCAATGCGCACCCTGAACTCTTCGTACTCCCGGCGCACGCACCGGTGGTCCTCCACGAAATCCTCCGGCGACCCACCGGCGTACGGCGGCGATCTCAGCAGCTCGTCATCAAAGTACCTCTCGGGCGCCCTCGGCTCGACGCGGTGCTTCCGGCAGAATGGCACCCACAGCGCGGCGAACCTGGCCGTCTCCACCAGCGCCTCGTAGTGGACCAGCGCGCCGGCGTCGTCGGAGAAGTAGCAGGCGTGCTTCTCCACCGGGTAGTCGGTGGCGAGGATGGAGAGGATGGAGTTCATCGTGCACAGGATCGGCTCGTCCACGGGGTTCGCCGAGTTGATGAAGATGTCCACCCCCGGGAGACTGGAGCTGCCGTCCGGGCGGTCGTGCTGCCGCGTGAGCTCGGCGAGGTTGGGGATGCTCTTGATGGGGTTCAGCCTCGGGAGCTGGTTGAGGAGCCATGAGAAGCCGAACCAGACGTCGCCGGCGACGGACAGCGCCCACAGCCACTCGATGTCGGAGATGTTGTTCTTCAACCGCCATAGGAAGAAGATGATGATTGCAACCAAGCGAGCGAAGATCAAGAACCTGTGGTGCGCGTGGAAATGGTAACATGTATGTTTAGCTTCGCACCACACCAAAGTTCTTCAAATTATCTATTCTTGTGCATTAATTAGGGCTGTTTGGATCATATCCCAGGGCTAAAAATAAACATCCCTGTTCGCTGTAACTACTGCCGCTGCTGCTGTTAGCACAGTATTATGTGAGATGCAGTTGCAGCCCCAGCTGCTACAAAAGCCAAAAAAACGCCTACCGACTTACAGTAAATATATTTATTATTGACCGTTGGATTTAGATACTATAGCACTTCTCTTTATCGTAAAAAAGGAAAAGTTTCAATTACGTACTCCCTCCGTCCCAATTTATCTGTCGTCGGAAGCCATGCACATAGACCAAAGAAAGCTACGCATGACAGCTATATATATCGCTACTGTGGCCTCGTTTCAGGAGCAAAAGAATAAACAACGCATGCTTGGGCAGAGAAATGAACGGTTAGATAGCTTGGCCAAAGAACGAATGGCTAGCATTCAGTAGTAGTATGGCCGATGGAGGGTGACCAGGTGACAGATGCATACAGGCCTGGACGGACCAGCTATATGTCTAGCCTAGACGATAGATAAATCGGGACATGCTACTGGTGCCACAACGACACTTAAATAGGGACAGAGGGAGTAGTAGTTTCCACTAAATGAATAAAAGTTGAATTCCACGTAGTTAAAAGTTCAAACACTTAAAAACCTTTATACTGTAGCAAAGTAGTCCCTTGATCCCTAAATAAGTGTTATTTTCACTTTCCAAAGAAGTCAAATATTTTTAACTTTAATCAAACATATATAAAAAAAATATTAATATTTATGATGCAGTACTTATTTTGAGATATATAAACGTTGAATATATTCTCATAATAAATTTATTTAAATATGTAAATAAATATTGCAAAGATTTTCTACAAACTTAGTTAATGTTAAAATAAGTTTTACCAGCACGTTGTTCATAGCATCCCTTGTTTTGGCACGGACGACAGTAAACGCTAATGTACGTGCAGCAGGGCACGCACCTGTAAGGGTACAGTATGCTCCGCTTGACCCTCTTGTTCCGAAACAGCAGAGGCCGGCGGCCGCCGCGGCCACTCTCCACATCGGCCGGCTCCAGCGCCTCCGGCTGGTCGATGTCCACCCAATACCTGTCCTCAGCGGTTCGCTTCTTCTCAGCCGCCGTTTCCGCGGCGCCGTTGGCCACGGGCACCGTGGCCCAGGCGTGAACGCCGCCGCTGCCGTTCTCGAGCAGCGGCTCGCCGAGGCCGGAGTTAGCGTCGCCATCGCGAGCACCACCGGTCGCCGCCGGCGGGGCCATGGCATGCGCGGGCGCGCGCGCTGCGTCTTGCAAGTTGCGAGTAGGTCAGGTCCGGTCGGGCCGCCCGTGGCATCGGTGCGTGTGAATGAAATATATACGCTTGAAGTTGCCGCGCAGTACGTGTGCCACGCCGACGCCGAGCGCTCGGGCTCCGGTGCGTCCGAATAAACTCGACGAGAAAACGTACGTCGCCGTCGTTGATGCGCCTGCGCGCGTACAAAAGCGGCACCGTGGTCACGGGGGCCGAGGACGATGGGTCTTGTCTCGGCCTGTTGAATAACGTTTGCGTGCCACCTGCCACGGTCAGGCCTCACGTCAGACGTGTCGTCGTCTGATGGAACAAACAACCAGTGTTTTGTATTGCCACGTAGGAGGCCACTGGTACTCGACCACATTGGCACACATCAGCAAAGCATTGCACGTTCACTGTCTAATGTGCTAGATGTCGTGGAGAACGTGGGTGCTGTGGATCGTTCGTTTCTCACCCGAAAACCGGTTCCAAAAGCGGACACCATTTCGGGCACCAGTGTGGACAGCCAGAAATGCTAAAGTTTTCAGAGACGAAGACGTTATAGCTACCACCCACAGTCCCACACTGTCTGCTGCTGCTGCTGCTGCTGTATCAAAGTGTTCCCGCTGGGAGTATGTATTCCAACTCTTTCTTTGTTTCTTGCCTTCGTCACCTTTGTGTAAACTTGCAAAGAGTAGCCGAATCTGTTCATTTAGTTCTCGTAAAAAAAAAATCGAACTTGGAAAAAAAAAATCAAACTTCCGTTGCGACTCTACCCAAGAAAAAGTTCAGTGCCTCACTAGCTATGTGCTACAGTACTGTATTTTCACAGGTTGCAGGCAGCAGAGATTGAGCCCGGCGTCACGCAGCAGCATGCCAAGAGAAACGAGATCGATCGCTGCCAAGATTGGAGATTTTTGGAATCATCTGGCAGCAGCTGGCAGTGTGGCACTAGCACTACCCTGTCTCGGGACGAGGACGACGCTCGGAATCAGAGAACAACCGGAGGACAACCACGCGCGCCGGAATCCCTTTTTTCTTTTCTTTTGGAACAGAGGACCACGCCGGAATCGGGATCGGAATCCTTTGAGCTAGATCCCCTGGAATTGGAAATGGGACCACACGTGACTTGCCGTGTAACACGCCCACGACGATGTGTGGTGTGCTCCACCGCCTCCACTGCTCCGTCCACCCATATGCAGAGTTCTGCGTACAGAAGAGTTCAGGCACAGACAGCCGCGCCCAGCGCTCCAGCCTGCTCGTTTCCCAGCAACTGCCAAAAAATCTAGTGGAGCCTTCCATTCGATTCGATGCATGTGCATGTATGTGGCTTGTCCATGGAGCACCTAGTCATCATAGCAAGTCACAATTATTACCTTAAAGAAAAGAGAGAACTTTTCACGATTATCAAGGTACCCAGCTCCGGCCCCTTTGCAGGCCCGTGTACAACTAGTCCGGTTCAGCCTTTCACGTGCCCCAAGGGCCAAGGCCATTCGGCCCGGTTAGCGCGACGTATGGTGCAACAAAAAGCCCGAGTAGCTTTGCCAAGTCCCAACCACGCCTGAGCTGGTTTCTGCTTAGTCGCATATTCATATTTGACGTATGGAAAAGGATGATAACATCACGACCCCTGCGTACACACATGCGCCTGGTCATCGCTAGTTGAGTTCAAATAAAGCACCAAATTTCTGCAAATACCTAATCAAGTTAAAGGGCCAGACACTAGTTCATTTGCCGACAACTGGTTTAATTTACTACCCAGATTACATGACATAGTTCAACAGGTCTGTGGCATCACATCATCTAAAAGCTAATCAAACTACTAGTAACAAGCTTGATACATCTCACAGCAAACCAGTCAGCATGTCTTATCAGTAACGACCAACAAGACTAAAGGATAACCAGCAACTAGTCGATGCAGCGTCTAGCACGACATCCATCTGGCCTATGCACTGAACCTAGTGTGTCATACATCTGGCAGCGCCCACAAGTAGTAGCATGACACAAAAGGAGCCACATGCAGATTCACCCCTGCACAAGTCGACGAATATATGAGAAAAGGTTTTCGTTTGATGCAATATTAACATTGACTTTTGTTGACCTGCTAGATCAGTATTCAGTATGCTTGAAGTAGGGAATACAATGCACATCCAATGCTTAAAGCTATATGCGACACTATGCAAACTGTTTAGCATGCTAATTTAGCCCTTTGGACATCTAACGACATCTTAAGATTGCAGAGCACAGCACTGTTGATCAAGGCTGCAAACCAACCACTATTGCACATTGTGGATTACTGCTCGTACTTCCCAGCACCAGAGCAACAACTAATTAACCACAAGGGCGAGCTGTCTATAACTCTTGTTTAAGTGCCAAGCAGTAGATCCACGAACTTCACACGGTTAAGCAAACAATAGTGGATAGGAAGCACACACAAAAAAAAAGGCAGTGTTAACCTGCCGATAGTGCTTAGCTCCTTGGTGAGCTTCAGCTCTAATCATAGTCGTTTGGTTTGTTGTTTGCTTCATGGTTTAAGCCCTGGGTGCTTAGCTGTGATAGCACCGTTTGCGTGTGATAGGTGGTAGGATCTGACTCTAAAGCTCTTTGTAATGCCATTGTTAAATGTTAATGAAATTCAGATTTCTCTTCAGTAGTACCAAAAAAAAAAAAAAAAAAAGGAGAAGAAAAAACTGCCTTTGGGTACAAGTTCACAAGTTCAGTATAAAATCAGCACCTAAACAGCATGACGGACTTGTGAATGCAATACAGGCAAGCAAGCAGTAGGGTGCCACACCCCTCCTGTTTCCTCAGGAAAATAAAGAAGCTCATCACTACTTAAACCAGTGCTCCCAATGGAAAACAGAAAAGCTCGCTGTTCTACTACACAAAGATCATCCGTACAAAAATTAAAAAAATGAGAATCATACTTACTTATGCAGTAGGTAGGAGAGTGAATCATTTACAGTAACCTATAGGTGGAAACATGCCCCAACACTAAAACGTATATTATATAGTACTCTCTCCGTTCCAAACTGTAAGATGTTTTGGCCTTCTAAATACATAGCTTTTGCTATGTACTTAGATATATACTATGTCTAGATACATATTAAAGACAATGTATCTAGAAAAAAAAACATTTTACAATTTGGAATGGAGGGAGTAACAGACCACAAAACACTAGAGCACAATGCTGTTGAACAGCATTTTAAAGAAAAAAAGATACGGGTGGGAGTGGGGGGTGGACAGGCTTTCCAACACCACCATCCAACAAACAAAAACACATAAAGAAACTATCTAAACAAGAATTACCTGTTAGACCACCAATAGTCAAGCAAAAAAATCGTAAAGGACACAATATTGATGTAACTACAATAACAAATCTAATGAATAGGACAGCAAGACACATTACAAATCTCAAACAATGCCTTCACATTAAGGGGCCCAATGCTTCTAAATAGCAGTGCATAAGCAAATAAAATGTGAGCAAACTTACACTGCTTCATATAGTAGGTAACGACAGTGATGGTGGGTACCCAATATATTGGGCAACCTTAGGACAATGGCCACTGTGAATGATCCCTCGAAACCTCTGAACCAGCTTAGTCTTGAAGTCCAGCAAAATACAACCATACTCTTCTTCAGAATAATGTTCACGTGCTCCTTGCAATACTAATTTCCCATCAGCAACACCTAGCATGCTGAAGCTATGCGAACGAGATAATGAGACTGTATTCTCTAGCACCCACTCAATGGCACCCTCACCATTAATTTGGTTGCTTGCACTAAATAGTCGGACTATACAGTTGCGGTGATTACTTCCATCACCAAGCATGAACATCCCACATCTGCTTTCCCCTAACTCCACAATAGCAAATCCATCAAGCTTGTGGTTGGATGGATGATTGACAGGATAGAACTCCATCCTACCCATGTCTAGCACAATCATCTTGCTGCGGAAGGGGTACCCTGACAAATACCAGTAGAAACAGCCATATGCGTAGCTGCGCCACAGCAAGGCCGAGCGCTCAATGAAAGGAGACATGTCAGGGTTCAGATCATACCAACTGTTAGATGCAATTGCTCACCACTGCCTGCTAGCCGAGGAGAATATGAATGCCACTAACTTAGTTGGGCACTGGGCCAACCAAATCACATTGAACGCACCCGGCGCTCCCTCTGCCTCCTCCTCGCAGCAGGGGGCAAGGAAAACATCGCACTTACGCTCAGCATTCACCTGGAGCGGCTGCTCGACTGCCGCAGCCAAGTCTTCTGGGAGTGGCGGAAGAAGGTCGTAGCGGCGGAACAAGGGGTCGCAGACCGCTATGGTGGTGAATGTAGGATCCGAACCCTCGTCGCAGTCGAGGACGAAGCGGCCGCCGCGGGCGTCCCGGACCATCCAGAAACCCCTGGCGGGGAGGAACGAGAACCTGAAGTCAGCGGCTTCGGCGACGGCGCGGGCGGCGGGCTCGGAGGGGTGTGGCGACTCCGCGGAGTGGAACAACGCGGAGAAGGAGTGGAAGCCGAGCAAGGACGGCGGGTGGAGCGCGTGCAGGCGGCGGAGGAAGGTGCGGCTGGTGATGACGCGGCGGAACGCGGGGCTGGACGCGCAGGCGCGGCCCAAGTCCTCGAGGGTGGGGAGGCGGATGAAGATCTCAGCGAGGACATCGTCGCTGAAGGGCACCTCACCCGCCGCCGCCAGCGATGCCATCGGGAGCCGGGTGCCTACGCCGGTGAGGCTTTGGAGGAATGTGGGTTAGGGTTTTGGCGAGGAAATTGGGGGGATCGGAGGGAATGGGGATTTGGTGGTTAGAGTGAGCGAGCGTGATTTGTGTAACTGAGATTGAGAACTGTTTGTGATTAGATATTTATTATACCCATGACCATGAAAAGATGATTTACATGTCCGTTCGGATGAGAATCTGACCAAGCTATCTCCGAAGGCCCAAGGGTCAACACGATTGATGTTCATCACGTATGTTTAGTAACCAGAAATGTTTCAGATTAGAATGGAAAAAGAAAAGAAACGTTTCAGATTATTAGTATCTATAACTCCTATATGTTTAACCCCTCTTTAGCCTATTCTCTCGATCCTGATTAGTCGAGAAAGCTCAAGAGTGATGTCAGCTGACATCATCAGAGGAGTTACCACCACTAAGACTCTCATTTATTTCCCACTAGCTCTTTCTTTTGAAATAGAAAAAAAGTCGTAGCGCTTGAATCAAGTATCATAATTAAAATCCAATTGCACCATGGTGTTCCTCTTAATAAACTCTTGAAACAAGACCCCACATGAATATATTTCGATAACTTTTTTTAAATTTAACCCGTTTTTTAAGCAAAAAACCTAGCAAAACTGTAGATCATATGGATTACATATGGTTCTCTAAAATATACGTATAGATGAGATTTGGGTGATGCCCAATTCAAATAATCTATACCATGTCAGTAGATACAACCGTCGCAATTGATCTACTACATCTATATATATATGTATCTATTAATTTATAGTTTTCACCATTATAAACTCCTTATATTTTTTTACTTCATAAAGAACGCTTGGCATCATCCTACTAGTTAGTAGAAATGTAGAATCTAAAATTGCTAACAAAGGCCATAAAGAGAGAAACAATTTAGGAAGAAACACTTGGACCAATTTTCATTTTTGATAGTCCAAATAAATATCCAAAAAACTGATTTCTCTTTTATCATGATTCCACTCTCTCCATTCCAAATTATAAGATGTTTTGGAACTTCCATTCCAAATTATCAGACATTTTAGATATGTAGCTTTTTCTATACATATACTCCCTCCATTCTAAATTATAAGATATTTTATTTTTTTCTAAATATTTAATTTTTGCTATGTATTTAGATACTCTCTTTGTCCTTTTTTAATTGTCGCCGTGGGTTTTCGTGCTACAAGTTTGACTCGATTTGTAAAAAATACATATAATATTTATATCTCTAAATAAATTTGTTAAAAAACTAGATCCAAAGATCTTTCCGATGATACTAGTCGGTAATATTTAGCATTTATTAAAATTGCCGGTATTTGCTTCTTGGGAAGCAAAGTTTACGATTAAAAAGGGACGGATGAAATATACACTATGTAGAAATATATGGAAATATAGCAAAATCTATATACTTAAAACTATGAATGAGTATATATTATATATAAATATATAGTAAAATTAATATAGATAAAAGAAGTCAAAACATATTATAATTTTGGAACGAAAGAGAATAGTTTTCAAGACTCCAATGAGGTAGTCAAACCGTTATACAAAGTGACTTTAATTCAACTAAAATGTTCTAAAGTGAATTTGGATCTGAAACATTCCTAGAGAAAACCGAATCCCTACCCACCCAACACATACCTAAATACAATTAACGCATGTCTAATGATGTTATTAACTGTTAATTGGTTATTTAATGACTATTCCTAACATTCCGTCTTTATCAATTTAATCCTCAAATATTCACGCAGATATCCTTGCCATCGTGTCTGCTCCTCCATCTAAAAAAAGTACAATCGTGTAAAAACAAACTCGGTCTACGGTTGGCAGACAGCCCCGCAACTTTGTGCTTAAGGTAGAAGACCTTTCACGCAGGCCGAGAAAACCTCCGATCCCTATGCCCCGCCCTCACACAGGGGTCCGTTACTCGGTGAGTGGGCCGGTCCCGCAACTTTGTGCTTAAGGTAGAAGACCTCTCACGCAGGCCGAGAAAACCCCCGATCCCTATGCCCCGCCCTCACACAGGGTCCGTTACTCGGTGAGTGGGCCGGTCCTTTACCTGTGCTTTGGGAAATACAGGACAGATGAGGAAGTTTTTTTTTACCTCGCTTGGAGAAAAATCTATAAAAACAACGCGTAAATACGCCACACTTGGGGCTCGAACTCACGCCGTGAAAGTGCCACAGAAAGTACTAAACCAGCTGGTCTAGCACCTCTTGGCGACACGATCGTGTACGGTGTGCTCCAGCAAAACTTTTCTACCGGACAGTTCGGGTTCGCCGTGTGAGGTGCAGTAATGATGATTCACTATATATATATAGTGCAGTTATTTTCCATTGATAGTAAGAAACGAGGTTAAGAATCCTAGTTTTGCTCCAGCAAAAAGCCCGAGGAGCTTTGCCAAGTCCCAACCAAGCCTGAGCTGCTTAGTCGCATATTCATAATCTTCCTCGCAGTAAAAAATCAGGTAGCCCGTGTGCACACATCCGTTGAGCTTTACCAGCTTCTCGCATTACTTAAACCACAATCTTTCCCTCTCTGATATACCACATTGCATCCACAATCACAGCACATTCATATTTGACGCAGGAAAAGGATGATAACATAGTAACATCAGAAGACCCTTGGGTACACACAGAAGTCATCGCTAGTAGAGTTCAAATTATATGAAAGCACCAAGTTTCTGCAGATAACTTACCAAATTAAAGGGTAACCAGACATCGGTGCAGGTGCGAATAACTGTTTTAACTACCCAGATTACATGCCATAGTTCAACAGGTCTATGGCATCAAATCATCCAAAAGCTAATCAAACTACTAGCTTGATCCCCTACATATTATCAGTACAAGACTGAAGGATAACCAGGAACTAGTCGATGCAATGACTAGAACGACATCCATCTGGCCCGTGCACTGAACCTAGAGTGGCATCCATCTGGCAGCACACACAAGTAGCATGACACAAAAGGAGCCAAAGCATGCAGAAGCACCCTGCAGAAGTTGAAGAATATATGAGAAAAGACTGTTGTTTGATGCAATATGAACATTGACTTAGTTGACTTGCTAAATCAGCATTCAGTATGGTTTAAGTAGGGACATAAGCTATATTTGTGCAACACTATGCAAACTGTTTTTCATCCTTAGCCCTTTCGATATCTAAGGGCATCTAAGGATTGCAGGGCGCAGCATTGTTCATTGCAGGGGTGCAAACCAACCAGCATTGTGCACTCTAGATTACTACTCATACTTCCCAGCACCAGAGCAATAACTAATTACCCACAAAGAACGTCCACTAAACAAGAACTAGCTATAACTCTAGTTTAAGTGCCAAGCCACGAACTTCACACTGTTAAGCCATCAATAGTGGAATAGTTACTAGAAAAAAAAAACATAGTGTTAACCTGCCGATAGTGCTTAGCTCCTTGGTGAGCTTCAGCTCTAATCATAGTCAATTGGTTTGTTGTTTGCTTCACAAATTGAGCCCTGGGTGCTTAGTTGTGATAGCATCATTTGTGTGTGACATGTGGTCAGATCTGACTCTTTAAAACACTTTGTAATGTCATTGCTAAATGGTAATGAAATTCAGGTTTCTCTTCAGTGGTGGAATGAAAAGGGAAAAAGACTGCCTTTGGGTAGAAGCTCACAAGTTCAGTATAAAATCAGCACCTAAACAGCATGACGGACTGAATGGGATAAAGGCAAGCAAGAAGTTCATCACCACTTAAACCATTGCTCCCAATGGAAAATAGAAAACCTTGCTGTTCTACTACACAAAATCCGCACAAAAAAAAAAAATGAGAAGTGTACCAACTTATGCAGTCGGTTCGGGAGTGAATCACTTACAGTAGCATATAGGCGGAAACATGCCCCAACACTAAAACTTATACTATGTACTCCCTCCGTTTGTTTTTACATGTCACACTAGCTTTGTCCTAAGTCAAACATTAGTATCTTTGACCATCTATTTCAAAAGATCCTTATATTTCACAACATATAAATTATATATTATGGAAGTATTTCTCATGGCAAATCTAAAAATTATGAATCTAGGTCATGAACCTACATATATTTCTAAAAAAATTAATAGTCAAAAAGATACAAATGTTTGACCTAGGACAAAGCTAATACAACATTTAAAAAACCAGAGGGAGTAGTACTCTCTCAGTTCCAAACTGTAAGACATTTTGGTTTTTTTAAATACATAGGTTTATGCACTTAGATATATACTATGCCTGGTACATAGTAAAAATTGTATCTAGAAAAGCCAAAACATCTTACAATTTGTAACGGAGGGAGTAACAAACCACAGAACGCTAGAGCACAATGCTGTTGAACAACATTTTAAGGAAAAAAAGGTACACCGGTTAAGAGAGGGGGAGATTCACAGGCATTTCAGCAACAGCATCAACCAAGAAAAAGACACAATAATTATCTATCAGACCACCTAACAATCAAGCAAATAAAGGACACAATGTAACGTAACTGCAATAAGATATTATCTAATAAATAGGACAGCTAGACACATTACAAATCTCAAATGCCTTCACATTAAGGGTCCCAATGCCTCTAAACAGCAGTGCATAAGCAAATAAAATGTGAGCAAGCTTACCACGTCATATGGTAGGCAATGATAGTGATGGTGGGTAACCAACATATTGGGCTACCATAGGACAGAAGCCACTGTGAATAATCCATCGAACTCTCTGAACCTGCCTAGTCTTGAAGTCCAGCGAAATACAAACAGATTCTCCTTCAGAATTATGTTCACTTGCTCCTTGCAATAGTAATTTCCCATCAGCAACACCTAGCATGTTGAAGCTACGCGTACGATACAGTGAGACTGTATTCTCCAGCACCCACTCACTGGCACCCTCACCATGAATTTGGCTGCTCGCACTATATAGTCGGACTATACAGTCTTTATTGCCATTACCAAGCATGAACATCCCCCGTCTGCTTTCTCCTAACTCCACAACAGCAAATTCCTCGAGCCTGTATCTCGATGGATAATTAACAGGATAGAACTCCATCCTGCCCATGTCTAGCACAATCATATTGCTGCGGGAGGGGAATCCTGACAAATACCAGTAGAAACAGCCATATGCATAGCTGCGCCACAGCAAGTTGCATTCCTTAATGACAGGAGGCATGGCAGGGTTAAGGTCACGCCAACTGTTAGGTGCGATGGCTCGCCACTGCCAGCTAGGCGAGGAGAATATGAATGCCACTAACTTAGTCGGACACAGGGCCATCCAAATCACACTGAACGCTTCCGGCTTTCCCTCTGCCTCTGCCTCGCTGCAGGGAGCAAGGAAAACATCGCACCTACGCTCACCATTCACTTCGAGCGGCTGTTCGACTGCCGCGGCCAAGTCCTGAGGGAGTGGCGGAAGAAGTACGTGGCGGCGGAACAAGGGGTCGCAGACCGCTATGGTGGTGAATGTAGCACCCGTACCGTCGTCGCAGTCGAGGACGAAGCGTCCGCCGCGGACGTCGCGGACCATCCAGAAACCCTTGTTGGGGAGGAACGAGAACTCGAAGTCAGCGGCTTCGGCGACGGCGCGGGCGGCAGGCGCGGAGGGGTGCGGCGGCTCCACGGGGTGGAACACCGCGGAGAAGGAGTGGAAGCCGAGCAAGGACGGCGGGTGGAGCGCGTGCAGGCGGCGGAGGAAGGTGCGGCTGGTGATGACGCGGCGGAACGCGGGGCTGGACGCGCAGGTGCGGCCCAAGTCCTCGAGGGTGGGGAGGCGGATGAAGATCTCCGCGAGGATGTCGTCGCTGAAGGGCATCGCCTCACCCGCCGCCGCCAGCGATGCCATCGGGAGCCGGAGGACCTCCAACACCGGTGAGGGTTAGGGTTTTGGCGAGAGGGAGAGGCGATTGGGGGATTGGAGGGAATGGGGATTTGGGGGGTTTTAGAGAGAGTGAGTTCAATGTAGTAACTGAGATTGAGAACTGTAATGGTGATTACATATTTATACCCATGCCGGTCGGTGAAGGAAAGGCCAGATTACGCACGGGAGGATATGACAAGCGCGCCGCGAACGGGCGCAATCTTGTGTTTAGCGGATGATTACTCGGAAACTCAACAGCCACGGTGCATTTAGTACAAAGCGGCGATTAAATGATAACCGGGCCTCTTTAATCCTCCTTGATCATCCCGCAAGTACGGTCATGACGATTGATGTTTGTTTCATCACATATGTTTAGCAACGAGAAATGTTTTAGAATCAGTATAACTGCTGGCAAACGTAATAAAGAAAAATAGTTTAGGGAGAATCATTTGAACCAATTTTCATTTTCATTTTTTATAGTCCAGATAAACATGCAAAACCTGATTTTTCTTTATTATAGTTTTACTCTCTCTCAATTCTAAATTACCAAATGTTTTAATTCTCCATTCGATTATATGATTTTTTTTTAATACGTAATTTTTCTATGCACATAGATCTCTCTCCATTTTAATTTATAAGATCTTTTGCCTTTTCTAAATACTTAATTTCTATTATTCATTTAGATATACATACATAGCAAAGCAAAGTATCTACAAAAGCCAAAATGAATTTTTATTATGAATTTAGTGATACACTATGTCTAGATGCATAGTACAAACAATGTATCTATAAAAGCCAAAATATCTTATAATTTATAATGGAATAGTAAAATTAACGTATCTAGAAAAATTAAAACATCTTATAATTTAAATAAAAAAATGGTACTGTTCAAGAATCCTCGTGAGTTAGCCAAACAGTTACACTAAATGATTCTGATTCTACCAAACGCATCCACGACCTAAACACAATCTAACACATGTCTAATGATATTATTAATTGTTAGGTCTCGCTTGACACGACTTATGAGCAGTTTTTTAGGTAAAACTGAGCTATTAATTCTTAAATAAAAATATAGTATAAATAGATAGGTAAATAGATACCATAATTCTCATGAACTTCGATGACAAGACGATCAGGAATACCAAATTCATACTATACTGTTTTGAGTGGATGAGTGGCTTAAAGATCAACTACCATAAGTCTGAAGTCTTTGCTGTGGGTCTAGAAGAAAGAGAACATATCAGAGTTGCCAACATGCTAAATTGTAAAATAGGGGTTCTGCCATTAGTATACTTGGGCATTCCTGTTTCTGATAAGCATTTAGGGACCCAGGCTTTAAATGGAGTCCCTGTCAAGCTGAGGAAAAGATTACAAACCTGGAAAGGGAAGAATATGTCCTCTAGGGGGAGGCTGATGCTAACTAACACATCACTAAGTAACCTACCAATTTATACTATGGGGGTTTATAGATTACAGGATTCTATACACCAGGAGATGGACACTATTAGAGCTAATTTCTTCTGGCAGGGGGCTGGTAATCAATTTAAATATCACATGGTCAAATGGCCCAATTTGTGCATTCCAAAAGACTATGGGGGCTTAGGAATACTTGATACCAAAACCATGAATACTGCCTTGTTAGGAAAATGGTGCTGGAGGATTCTTAAAGAGGATCAAGATGATCTGTGCTGTAGCTTACTAAAGAAAAAATACCTGAGGAAAAAGTCTCTTATGCAATATAGTAGTCAGGTTGGATCACAAGTATGGAAGGGGATTTTAAAGTCTAGATAATACATTAAGTGGGGTTGCAGATGCATAGTGAACAACGGGCTTAACACTAGATTTTGGGAAGATGTTTGGGCTGGGGATACTCCATTGAAACTTGACTTTCCAAATCTTTTTGATCTATGTGAGGAAAAAAATATTTTAGTTGGGAACTGTTGGGAAGGGGATGGTTGGAACTTAAAATTTCGTAGACCCCTGGGTCAAAATGCCTTTGCTGATTGGGAAGAGCTTATGAATAGATTAGACTCTTTCAGACTTAATGGGGATCATGATCAATTCATCTGGTGCTTAGATAACTCCAAGGTTTATTCGACTAGATCAATGTACAGAAGGATTACCTTTAGAGGAGTGTCCAATAGGAGAATGATCAAACTCTGGAAGAGCAAACTGCCCTACAAATTAAAAGTGTTTATGTGGCTTGCGGTCCAGGATAGATTGCAGACCGGGGTCAACTTAAAAAAGAGGAAGTGGAAGGGGAATAGAAACTGTTGTTTGTGCAATAGGCCTGAAACCACTGATCATATTTTTTTCAAGTGCCATATTGCTAGGGTGATTTGTTTTGCTTCAAGGAAGCGCTGGGTTGGGATAGGATGCCAAGAAGCATGCAGGATATATTTGATAACTGGATTGTGATTGGGGAGAAAGACTATCATATTAAACTGTTTTCATTCACTATCATCTTATGGGGGTTATGGAATATACGAAACAAGACGGGGATTGAAAACAAATTTCCAAAATCATCTAACGAAGTCTTTTATAAAATTTTCCAGTTGTTACAAAGGTGGCGAATACTATTGAAGGAACATGATGCAAGACAACTTTCAAAGCTGATGGGTGAAATGAAGGGTTGGCTGTTGATCTTCTGGAGACAAACGGAGGACCTCGAAGTAGAAGGAGTTATCTGATTCGTCTTTTTGCTCTTGCTTAGTCTTTTGTCTTAGGCTGATCTGGTTTCACTTTGTTCTGTAATCTCGTTTATGCCTGAGCACGTTCTTACATTGCCAGCTGGTTTCCCCAGCAGGGTGGGTGTCGCGTTTGTATCCAAACACTTTCAGCTTTCTATAAAAGCAGGGTTTACCTTCGTAAAAAAAAAATAGATAGGTAAATAGATTACGTGAAATGTCGTTGTAGTTTCTCAGAGCAGTTTTTTTTTTATCTAAGTCCAAGTTTAGATTTTTTCTATTTTATTTAAGAGCCCAAAGTTATAAGTTGTTGGACAGAACTTATCAACCGACTAATAATCTAAAATTTTATTGAATATAGTTGATTTTCTATATGAGAAAAAAATATCAGCTTTTGAGCCGAAGCAAACAAGTTTTCACTGGAATTTCTCTGTGTCTCTACTCTCGTGCTGGGCCCGGGCTGCGGCATGCGGCCCTGCTGGGGATCATCTCTCTAGATTGCCAAAGTCAACTCCGACTCGCCTCCCGCCCGCCAGCCGGACGCTCCAACCCCATGCCGTCCCCCGGGCCTGCGGAGTTTACGCCTCTCACCGGGCATGGGCGCTCTCTCGGTGCGTCCGACGCGCCGTTCTCCCTCTCTCTCGTCGTGCCGGCTCACCTGTCGCCTGGAAGTTGCAACAGTGAGCGGTCAGTGACTGCATCCGCCGCCACTCGCGCCAGCTTCCGCCGCCGTCTTATCAGTCACCACGCTCGAGTCGGCTCCCTCCAATCCCAGGTTTGCCTCCCATACCCCCACCGCTATTTTCAATATGCGCTTCCAATCCTTCCAGACTGCTGGTAAATTTGGCATCCGACAGGTGGCGCACTGTTTGTTGCGCTGCCATAGGAACCAGGGACAATAATTTCGTTGCAAAGAGGTATTTGGAGAGATACGGTAGGGCTGCACACTTAATCCATCCCTTTTGCGAGTTTATGGTTTCACACATTGGAACTAGGATGAAACTTAATCCACCCCTTTTGCGAGTTTATGATTTCACACATTAGAACTAGGATGGATCTCCACGGATGTGTCCTGTTCGTCTGAAAATACTGTTCCAGGTTTCACTGCTATTCTCATGGCACTTCTCTGTGCTGAAATAATGAAGCTGCAGTGGCTTAACTGTTATAGGATTATAGTTTCTATTAAGGCAAAATTGTAAAAGTTGAATGATAGAAGTGTGTAGTTAATTACACTGCGGTAGATGAGCAATCGAGCATAATGATTGCTGAGCAGTGCTCTGTAGTCTGTACCCACCCAGCTTGAAATTTAAAACATTGTAATGGAGTTTTACTATGGATGCTATAGCTAATTGGCAGGATTATGGGTTAATGAATTCTCTCTCCAGAAGTTGATTTTAATGCCCTACAAGATTGAAGTATTTGCCGCAATAGTTGGCCTGTGAGCCTCATTGTCCTGAATGCACCTGCATGCAACCTTGCATGGTCTCTCTAGCTCTTGAAAATTCACATTATTTAGTCTGTGAGCCAAAATTTTAGAAATGTCACCTTCACTTATCCTTATTGTGGCTCACACTGGAAAGTACCTTATGGTTCCGTTCTCCATCCCAGCACTGCAATTAACACAATAAGCCTCACATGGTATGCCTTCTTTTCACTATGTTGAATTAGAGGATCAGATGCTGCAAGACATATATAAATATCTAAACCATCATTTGCCGTTGTATAATTGTTTGAAATCCCATAGTTCACTATTCCAGATATTGCAGTCTGGTTTGTGTGCGTAAGCAATGCAAGGTTCAGGCATATATATCTGCATATTCCGTGATCTGGAGTTCTAGTTTTACTGGGTTCCGTGAAAATTTGATGTTTTGAAAAATGAATCATTCTCTTTTATGTCAGCGATTTATTTGAGTCAGCACATTGGTATTTGTTTGCGTGAAACATACTTGATTCCATGCTCTCCCAACGTCTTGAGGAAGCTGGTCTAAAACCTGGCAAGCAGAAGCATTGCTTATCAGAACCTATCCTGCAGACTCCACAAGGCCCACATACAGAATATACATCACTTAGAGCTGCAGGAAAATGCCATTCTAATACCCATTCCTCTGAATCATTGGACCATGTATGACATTGTAGTTGACCATCAATGCTTGGAATTATTCTTGTGATTATTGACACATTCTTCATGGCCCACCTAAACTTAAGCTCGTGAGTGTTGTTAATGGACTGATATCTGTACCTTACAGTGGGGGTCTCTCCTGCTGTATTTAAAGTTAGTCACTCTTATTGGCATTCCCGGGATGGATGCCTGTCCAGTTCCCAGATTGCCAGTAAACTGAGTGTTTCCATACTGAGACATATTGGCTCATTGTGATTAGATCTGCATGAAAGGAGAAAGGGACTTCACTCCTGTGTCTACTGGATGATCAAAGCTTTGCCAGAAAATATCAGAAGAGTTGTATTGATCTCTCAGGGTAAGATTTCCAGTATCAAGGAAACTGCAATGGTAGATCTGCTGAGCTTTCTTGTGCTATTTCACGACCATATCGGTTCTCCTAGAGAGTTGAAGACTAGATTTCCATCCATAGATATTGTAAGTTCTGGAAATGAAGCATTTGAGACAGCTATATCCCAATTGGCCACCCAAACAATAGTCCTCTTTGAAATAGTTCTGAACCCGATACCAGCATAAAAGTTTTCATTATTACCTGGAGAGAAGAATCTGAGCTCAAATCTCGCTTATTTTGACACTACAGTTATATCATCCGAAAGACGTTGGGTCCTGGAGATTGTATCAGTCGCACCAAATGTAATTTCGCAAAGATGGGGAATAAAATTGGAAAAAGCAAAAGAAGGATTTGTCTTTCTAGGGAAAGCCATCACTTTGTACGAAAGTGGTGGATGTCTTGTGTTCAAGAAGTTTATGCACCAGGAAGTAATACGCTGGAGAGGCAAAGTGTGCTTTGATGTCACTTGCAGCATAGTTATTTTATTTTGGTGAAAATAGCATTTCCTTTCCAACTATGATGTCTTATGCAGATTGGCAAAAGTGATGAGTTCACCTTTTTGAAATAAAATGGTTTATTGTAAGGTGTGACTGCCATACCTGACCAGATAGTAGTATATCTTACTTTAAGTTGCAATGTTTTCTATGTCTCCAGTAAGCTAGAAGATCAGCAGTTAATAGTATCAACATGATTACTATAAACAAGGAGACTGTTCATGTTATAGATACATGGGACTAGATTCCTGTCATTTCAGTGATGGTCTATCACTTATTATGCTAGTACGATTATATTGCATGGAGTCACATGGCTTAATGCATTAAACTTGTAATTACTGTATCATATCTTTGGGTACTCCATCTAATTAGTCCAGTAGAAAAGCCAAAAATCTGAAGTGTGTGTAACCATAATCATGGATAAAATAATTAATCAGTAAGTAGTTCCTTATTTATTTAGTTCAGTAGAAACTGCTCTGTACCATGCTCTGGTTTAGACTGCATTTTTTCCCCATATCTCCTAATATTTTTAGTCCTGTTCCCCATGGTATCGATAGTTAGAGATAGCGGGAACCATTGTCTGTCAAACTCAGCATGTTCTTTACCAATGTCTAAGAGATCTTGGAAGCAGAGGTTTGTTGTGTCCAGTCCACTGCTGTATTCAGAAAAGGGCTTTGAGTGTTCCTCTCATTGTTCGTGCCTGCAACCTACTAGCTCTTGATCTGATGTCCAGAATAACTAGACCAAATCTTTGTCTCTCTATCTGAATGATCCCATGACTACATACATCTTGAAACTACTCGATGAGCAATACTCTAAAGCATTAGCATATTAACTCTGGAACCATTGTGAGTAGTGCAAGAGAGTGCAAGAGTGATTTTGTCATTTATGGACACCACCCTTATAATGGTGACAGGCTATGACTATTCAGCCCCTGTTGGAAATAGAAAATCTTTAGCTAAGGATACATGTCCAAGTTACAGATGTATTAGTCTTTTTTTGCCCTTAGGAATCAGTAACGCAAATTGATGTGCACATAAATTCTGGTGGGTTACTTGCTTTTCTTTTTGTATTGTATTTTTATTTTTGAAAAGCAATCTCAGCCTCACTCACTAAAGAAGGATGTGCACACCCAAACATATTTTAGGAGCAATTAGTCATAAACACAAGTGTAGCTTCAACGAAAGCACCTATATTCAGATTCCAGTAGACGGTGAAAAGTGAGCGCAACTAGATATTTAACATTTAGTAAGAGAAAATGGGGAATCTTGCATGCGTAATATAAACGCAACAGTAGTACCTTCCTTGCATTGGTTATGACATTCTGCATTAAATTTACAGTACTGAAGAATAGCGCGATACAAAAGCTGAGCATATTAGGTTCTAAATTCTAATCATGTACAGCTTTACTCATACTCTTCAAGTATTGCCCTAACAAATTCCAGGTTATTTGATTTATGGACTTTGGAGTTGTGAACTGCCTGAAGTAGCACTGCGCGTCTGGGAAGTTGTCGTGCTGTTCTGTGTCTGGGAAGTCTGACTTGAAGAAATATCTGAAAAGAAGTTTATAACATCTGGGTTTTCGCCAAGAACTCTCAATGACCTTGGAACAGGAGGCATGTTAACATCTAGGAATCCCTCGAGGATTTGAACAATCTGACCAGTTGTAGGTCTAGCAGTTTCATCATCTTGGATGCACCAACAGGCAACCTTACAAGCTCTTGTGAGTTCATCAACATTTGTATCTCCATTCAGCTTGGGGTCCAACAAGGACTGCACATCTCCTTCATGAAGCTTGTTTGCAGCCAAGGTTGGGAAAAAGGTGGATCCATGCTGTTCTCCGTGATCAGCATTTCTCCTGCCTGATATGAGTTCGAAGAGCATCATGCCATAGCTGAAGACATCTGCCTTTGGTGTTATTGCCACACCACTGATCCATTCAGGTGCAAGGTAACCCCTTGTTCCTCTCATTGTTGTCAATACACGGCTGAAGTCTCTGCCTAAGAGCTTTGCTAGACCAAAATCAGCCACTTTAGGCACAAATGACTCATCCAAGAGTATGTTTTCTGGCTTCACATCACAGTGTATAATGCAATCCCTACATTTTTCATGTAGGTAATTTAAACCCCTTGCTGTTCCAAGTGCTATTTGGTACCTGGTAGCCCAGCTCAGTGCTGTTGTCTCACCAGAGAATAGCTGCAGGTCCACGGAGCCATTTGGCATGAACTCATACACAAGCAGCCTCCGTGATCCTTCTGAGCAAAATCCAAGGAGGCGGACCAAATTAACATGCTGTATCGTGCCAATGGTGCTCACCTCAGCACGAAATTGCTTCTCCCCTTGGTGAACTCCATCGAGCCTCTTCACAGCAATGGCTGTTGAATCTGGGAGCTTCCCTTTGAACACTGAGCCAAAGGCACCTCCACCCAGCCTCTCTGAGAAGTTGTTAGTGACATGCTGCAGATCGCTATACCTAAAGGCGATCATTGTGCCCCCAGTAGTCTTGGATATCCTGAGAGTCCTTTCTCGGCGGTATTTCTGAAATAGGAAGTATGACACAATAGAAAGGACTATTAAAACTGCAGCAACTCCACCAACAACTGCACCAATGATCACTGCCTTGCTCTTTTTGGAGTCTGGCAGCTCAGAAGCTGCAAGCCTGAGGAAGAGTGTGCCTCCTCCATTTCCACTGTATTGATCCTGAAGGTTAATCAGATCCCCATGCCAAACAAAGCAGCCACTACTATTATAAGTATATGCATTACAAGAGCAATTGTTCAGACAAGCCACTTGACAGTCTTGCGAGCTCGCAGCCACAGCAGCCTCAGCATTATCAGGTAGCCTCACATTTTCCATGGTATAGAACTTATCAGGCTGAGCCTGTGCAGAGCTCGAATTGGTCTGGCACTGCAGTGGTACTCTCCTTTTGCACCCACCACTGTAATCCTGGAGGTCCCAATCACTCTGAACCTTCTGGCTGAACCCCCTGATGCAGTTGCAGAATGGCAGTGCATTGAGGTTGCAGCTACCATAGGCCCCACAAAGCGCGTACACCTCACACTGTGTCCTTGGCTGGGACCAGAACAAGATCCATGACTGGGAGGCAGGCACCCATGTCTGCTGCTTGATCTGCCCATCAACATCGATGATGAACCTTGAGATGATGTTGTTGTCCTTCATTGAGTAGATGAAGTAGCTCTCGGTGGCATTGTTGATGAACTGGAAGTCATAGTTGTAACCAGAGGTCATCTCTGGCACAAGACTAAAGATGTTTCCATTCCAAGGACCGCTTGTCCAGTATGTTATGGAATCATTCCACTGAATGAAGTATTGTGTCGTGCCTCTTGGATCCAACTCCAGCGAGAACGGCCCAGGAGTGGGGTTGGCGGTGTTACTCCATGGAACAAGCCGCTGGCTCACACCAGTGGTCTTGTTCAGTCCAAGCTTGCCCCCAGGAAGCCAGGTGTTTGTGGGATGATCTATGCTTCTCCAGTAAACCATGGATGAATTGGTGGCATCTGTGAGGTCGAGGCTACCGGTGTCCTGGAGGACAGCGATGGTGGAATTGGAGCTAATACTTATGTTCGTCGACCACAGCTGCTGATTCTTGGATTGAAGGACGAGATTGCCATCGCTGCCGATGGTCAAGGCGGCAGTGGTTGGGTCAGCCACCGGCACACCAGGGTTGGCCATCCACACCGTCGTCTGCACTGGTATGTTGCTGTACCATATGGCGATGTAGTAGTTGCTGGGGTTGGAGGTGGTGGTACCTTGCGGTGGGGTGTAGAAGCCCAAGGTGAACTTGTTGCCCTTGGACACAATCTTCTGCGCGCCGGACAAGGGTGTGGAGGAGTTGATGCTGTCGATGCCTGCACAGAGAAGGATCTGGCCGAGTAGGAGGGGTAGAAGGAAGAAGACTGGAGCCATGGATGGGAGCTCGGTGGAGCAGCCAGGGCTGGGATGGGAGGGGAGGAGTTTACTTCTGGAGTAATTGGTTGCTGTGGTGGTTGGATACAGAGGTTTTGATGGACAGCAAGGCTCCACTTCATGGACTAATGAGTAATGACAAAAGGTGCCGTATTTGACCTGGTGCTATGCTTATGCTTTTTGACAGGTACACACACCCAGTGCCCTTCTGGTGTGGAATATAGATCGATTAACATAATTCCAATCTTGCGCTGAAAATGATTACACAAGAAGATGAAGAATTCTAGATAAGAAAGGTGTTTTTCTTTTTTTTTTCTGTCTGCTGAAAACTCGTGGTCATTTTAATTGATTTTTGCAGCCTATTCAGATGGTTTGTTGTGCAATTGAACACGGCAAACATTATTTTTATGATAGTATTTTACTATTTTTCTTGATGCATGCCTGGGAACAGAATCGCTAATATCTGTTATGTGATGCTGACTGTTTGGTTGAAATTATTTTTTAGGAAAGAAGAGAGCGCATGGTGTGAAGCCAGACAAAGTTGTTGCTGGTCTGTTGCATCGGCGGCTGAAGAGCCAGAGCACAGAGTTGACTTGGATTAGTCTAACGGGACGGTCGTCTCACGGCCAATCATTCAGGACTTCATCATCGAGTCCTGCTAATGCTTTGCTAAGGTCAGGCGTCCACTGCTGATTATTCAATCTTTGAACTGATCACCTCCTTATTGTTGAACAGTCATGGTGTAATGGTGTTCCTGCTTTCTCTGATGAGGTCTTCTAGAATGGCAGGGTCGGATAAGCCCAAAGAACACGGTGAGTACCAGTAACAGGGCTTTGAGTGCCTGTCTCTGTACAATCCTAATGCTGTCATTTGTCACATGGTATCGGTGTCGTTCATTGTCATCGATTAAGAGATGTGTTAAGTTTTTCTAGTTTTTGGCCGTGGTCTGGTCTCTTTTGTCCTTATATAAGCCGTGGAGATGTTTTGGTGGTAGGAATATAGTACTATGTACAGAGATGAGACTGTTTCGCGGTCACAACGAGTTTGGCGGTTATTGACAGTCTGGTCGCAGTCCTTAATTCGTCTGTCAAAAGCATGTTCTCTGGGAGGTGGGAGCCTGGGAGGGGTCTTTTCGTGCATTCAATTCAATAGCCAAGAACCAAGTTTTGGCGAGACCTGGCATTGGTTAGCATTAACTGGAGCTGGATGTGTCAGGGGATGAGGACAGCCCAACGGGTGTGCCGTGACCCTTTGCTATCAAGCATTCATGTTTTCTGTGAAGACTTGAAAGTCTATGTGCATTCCGCAAGGAAAGGGGCCTGAATTGATAAGGGCCGATCTGGTTCTGGGCCATCGTCTCCTCCAGATGGAACGAGATACGCTAGTTACGAGCCGAAGCCACGTATACGTAGGGCCCCTTTGAGGCCCTCCTATTTGATCCCCAAAACCAAAGGGATTACAAGTAAAAACTCTTCTAATGTCCTACGGCTAAAAATTCTTCTCAATCCCCTTCAATTCCTTTGATTTTAAGAACAACCAAATAAGGCCATTCAGGATTTATGTCGGCTTAGCTTAGTATCAGTGAACTTTGGTTCGATTTTGGCTCCATGGTCCATGCTACAGTATCAGAAGAGCCCGAGCTCTTTATTTTCGGAAGAGGGAGAAAAACGGCTGTTCTTCATTCAAGTTCTAGAATGAAAGAAAACGATTTCCTACAATTTAAGAAGTTGAAGCCATTTAGAAGAAGAAACTCTACTAAATAACGCTAAATTTCATAGAGTGGAGCAGTTCTAATTTCCAAACATACTCTTAAGCGTCTGCTTTCTTTTTTTAGCAAGCAGTACCAATTAAATCAACAATAAAAAAAGACATTAAAATCATAGAAAACCATACATAAATATGAAACAATCGTAGAAGTGTACTGGCCTCATTGCCTGCGGACTGTGGTCTTCAAATGTGAAACCACATGCTCCCGTTTGTCCCACAAAGAGTGTTATTCTCACTTTTTTGAGAAGTTAGACATTTTTAACTTTTGATTAAATATATAATAAAATATTAATGTTTATAATGTACAATTAGTTTCATTAGATTAGTTGCTAAATACATTATTATAAAAAAACTTATTGGAAGGTATCCAAATGTTGTTAATACTTTTTCGTATTAACTTAAATTAAACTTAGAACTAGTTTGACTGACACAAATCCTACAACAAAACTTTTTTTTGAGACGGAGGTGTTACTTGCATATTCAAGCATACTAGCAATATGAAACCATATAGTGATTCCTCACAATAAAACTAGAAGAAGAAAGTAGATAGTGTCCACTTAATTAAGTATGGCACGATCATGGCGCTGCAGAACTACTATAGTTTTTGGTAGACCATCTGCATGCGGGCATAATCCGTACCCGTTTGGATAATTATAAAACCTAGATAGAGTTTAAAGATTGGAGTGACACATCTTCTTCGAGCTCTGGGACCATAATAGCACACCACCATAAGTTTGAGGACTGGCCATAAACTTTACTCTATCTTTTTGTATCATGAATGTTAATACTTTTTGAGAGTTTAGTGAAAGTTTTGTGGCAGAACCTTCTAAATTACATGGCCCACAAGCACCGACATTGTCCCTAAGACCTCTGTCGGCCTGCATTTGAGCACCACATAACCTAGAATGTCCCGTCGGGTGAACCCCCGATAAAACCACGTTTCTTCGGGATCGATACTTACGAGACATCACAAGCATTACAACGGTTTTCATACAAAATACCAGAGTAGCGGAAGACTTACAATAATTTAATTTACAAAACTTTTGTCAAACTTATACAAACCAGAGTAGCATTATTACAACACAGCGGAAGTATCATTACTTAACTTTATTATAATCACCCAACAAAAGCGCCCTGCCCACGGGCCACACAATCTATTCCTCAGCAGACTCTTCCTCGATCACCGTCATGCAACAAGGGCCGTAGCACACTTGTTCACACGGTTCACCGCAACGAGGGGTTGAACAAACCCCGAGTACAAAAAGTACTCCATAAGACTTACCCGACCAAAAATTGGGGAGAAGACTCGGGAATCTTGGCTAATAGGAATCAAGGTGAGGCTTTAGCAAGATCAAATGACACCTTTGCAAAAAAGAGACTAAGCCGGTCCTTACTTTACTACATCAATCACTTGTCAACCATGTATCGGATTCAAAACTTTCCATCATCAACTTCCATTATTACTACGATCTTTGGTGCTTGGATCACGGCTCCCATATCGTGGAGCACACGACGTTCGAATCGCTTAATATACCGGCTTTGGGGCTTCCTAGCCACACGATGTATGCGAGGACCGAACATCTTACATACATCAACTCACGCTTGCATTTCTCCGCACCGAGCGGGTCCTAGCCACGAGGTACAGTACACCATCTCCCTACGCCGCGGTCCCCTTCCACGGTGGCCCCGTAGGATGGGTACACGCTTACTCGTTCGGTTATCCGTTCTCGTCAAAGATAGTACAAGGGAGCTTACCGCCATTAGCATGCGACTAGTACTATCCAATAACCTCATGATCCCGGGGCCAAGGCAACGAACGGTGCTTAACCGACTCACAAGTGGGCGACACTACACCGGGGCACTAGCCCCTCCCCGGTGCAAGTCACTCCACCCGGTCTCAATTTACTCATCATCATGCTCTTGTTGCGTACCCTTTGACCCGATCAAAGTGAAGGGATACCAACAAGTAACATCAGGTTTTCGTAAATGCCCTCCAGGGGATATTGTTATCACATTTTTCGAAAACGTTTCATTTGTAAAGCCTAGGCTATCAGCAAGACTAAGCATACACTAGCATTTGCGAAATCAAAACAGTATCCGAGGGGTGTATAGCAAGGTACGCTAAATGCATCAAATAAGGATATCACACAACTCCCATTTACCTAATGCATCATATCGGGGAACATACAATATAAAAGCTTTTTGAAATACAAGGAGGTGGTTGAATGCATCCGGGGCTTGCCTTGGGGCTCGGCGAAGTTAGGAGCGGCGATGACCTTTGTTGAGATCGGGACCAACCTCTTCACGCCGAACACCTTCTTCGGGACGGCAAGACGGCTACGATTGAGATGCATGATCACAATGCGGTAATAACGACATGCGATAATGATGCAACGATTGTTAACCGATCTTGAGTACAACTTTCCTTCACGGTATAGTTGCACTAAGAAGGTATGACTAGCGTTGACGACGACGGACTAACGATTTGCAATCAACAGGAACTGCCGAAGGTCGTAGGGTTAATGACCTAGGGTCATCACGCAATCCCAAAATCAAGCAACACTAACGGTGATCAAGAGTGATTACTAATTTATTAACCATTTTTACAGTCGTTGAAAGCCACTAATTAACTTACTAATTGGAGATTAATTAAACCCTAATTAGTCAAAGAAATAACTAATTAAACATTAATTAAAACAAGGCATTAATTAGACATAATACAAAACTTAATCAAAAACAGGATCAAATTTCATAATTAAGATCATTATCATCTAATTAGCACACAAAACAAATTTCATAATTTTTGGACTTATATTTTATTTATTAAAAATCATGGAAGTGGCATTTATCAATTTAAAGAGCAAATTATAGCATAAGTAAAACTTATTGGAAAAACATAGTTAGCATTTTTCCTGGACAGAGAATTACCCAAGGAGCACACACATATTTTTTATTTTATTTTTAACTGCCCAAATGAATTTATGGCAAAAGATGAAAACTGCATTTGAAAATTTTAAAGGAAAAAGAAAAGGCATCTCCTTCCCTTTGCGGGCTCACTGTGCGGCCCCGCAGCAAAGACGGCCCGGCCCAGTACGCGGCCCGCGCTGCCTCCTCCTCTCTCTCTCTGCGGGCGACAGGCGGGCCAGCCCCTGTCGGGTCCCCTTCCCTCCCTCCTTCTTTCTTTCTCCCGGACGACGACGGTGAAATGGGCGGCCGACGGCGGTTCGTCACGGCGATGACCCTCCGGCGAAAAACAACTGCACCGGCCGAACTCCTCTCATCGTATCGCGCTGGCAAGCTACTACACGCCCATCGAGCCTCACCGAACGGGCGCAACGGGCGGCCGAGGCGGATGGCGGCGCTTCGGAGCTCGTCGGACGAAGCTCACCGGAGCTCCTCCGGCGACACCAAACACACCGACACGGTCATCGGATCAAGGCGGACCCGACACGACACGAACATGACCCGTGAGCTGGGCTAGAGGAGGATGAACGGCGATGGCTTACCACGGTGGCGGCGGTTGGCCTGAGGTGAAGGAGATGGCTCTTGCTCGGGCGATATGCACGGTCTCACGGCTCAACTAAAGGCTCGGGCGCGCGCAAAAAGTTTGGTAGGCGGAGCTGCTGGCGAGATTGAGGAAATGATGATGGCGCGTGTGGGGCGTGAATTTCGCAACTCAAGGGAGGCGGCTACGGCGAAAAGGAAGAAAGAAGAAGGAAATCGACGGCGGCGGGCCTCGGGGCTTTATAGGGCAAGGACGAAGTTGGACAGTGGAAGGGACCTTCGCGGCGCCGGTGAGCTGGGTCGGCAGCGCGAAAATCGGGAAGGAGCGAGAGCAGCCACGGCGGCCCGGCAGCGAGCTCGGCGCCCATGCCATGCACTGTGCTCGCTACTGTAGCAGGACACCTCACCCCCCTCGCATTTGAAACTGTTTTATTCAAAATCTCCAAAAAAATTTGAACTGCACTCGAAAATCTTCAAAAATACAGGTTGCTCAAAAATTTATGCTCTACAACTTCTATTAAAGAAGTTTTGCCAAATTCCAAATAAATTTTGAATTGCAGTTTGAAATTTGAAAAGGGATCAAATCCTAACTTAGAGGGATTTCAAAATTACTTTTAATTTTTGAATAAAAGATGAAAATCTCCAAAAATAAAAGTTGTTCCATTTATCAAGATCTACAACTTTCATGTAGAAAGTTTTTCATGAAACTGAATAATTTTTAAATTGGAGTTTAAAACTCAAAAGGGGACACTTTTCAATTTAAAGAACTTTTGAAATTATTTAAAATTTTATTCAAAAACTTGAAAAACTTTGTATACCAAAGTTGTAGAGCTCAAAGAGATGCACAAACTGTATTTTTAGAGTTTTCCCAAATTTTGAATATTTTGGGGTGAAATGGTAAAGGGGCAAAAACACTTTTGAAAATCTCCCTTTTTGAAAGGTTTTTCAAATTGGAATTTTGGGCAATTAATTCATGATATTGTGGAATTTTTTTCAAACCCAACCAATAGCATACCTTCAAAGTACAAACTTCATACTTTGAAATGGTGCCATTGGTTAGCAACTTTTATTTAGAAAATCAATTATGGTTAGCTCACCAAATTGAAACCGAAATTCGAATTCCCACACTTAGCCATTTCTAGCTAGGGTTGGAATTTGAATTCCAATTTCAACTTGAGTTCTTACTTTTAGATAATTGACTTGTAAAACATTTTTGGAATGTTAATCATAGTTAGCCAAACACTTGCAAGCATCAAAATTGATTTTAGTTGATCACTTTTATAAAAGTAAAATTGTGAGTGGAATTTAACGACTTGCACATACGATATAAAAGAGCACAACCAATCCTAAAATTGTAAACTCCTTTTATTCATTTGCATTAGGGTTCTCTAATCATGAATGCTCATGCAATGATGATGATGACATGGCAGGTTTAGGTTAACGTAACACCGGGGTGTTACAAGTTTAAATTGTTTGGCTTCTTAAAGACAAGAACAATGGAGGAAGTATCATTAGATTGTATACACAACAACAACAACAACAACAACAACAATAAAGCCTTTTATCCCAAACAAGTTGGGGTAGGCTAGAGATGAAACCCAAGAGAGACGAGAAACTGGGAGACACAAAAGGGCACACGACAGAAAGAGGTCATCTCCAAGCGCTCCTGTCCAAAACTAAATCCTTGGAGATATTCCACTCCTTAAGGTCTCTCTTAACTGACTCATCCCAGGTCAGTTTAGGTCGACCTCTACCGCTCTTTACGTTATCGGTCCGCTTTAGAACCCCACTACGCACCGGCGCCTCGGGAGTCCTCCGTTGGACATGTCCAAACTATCTCAATCGATGTTGAATCAATTTCTCCTCCATTGGTGCCACCCTAACCCTATCCCGAATATCGTCGTCTGAACTCTATCCCTCCCGGTGTGCCCGCAAAACCAACGCAGAACATACGCATCTACGCCACACTCAATTCTTTGGACATGTCGCCTTTTTTATTATTAGATTGTATATGAAATATTTTTTTAACAAAACTATTTGGAGATATAAATATTAATATTGTTTTTTATACTTTTAGTTAAACTTTAAAAAATTCGATTTCTGGTGTATTTTTTTTAATACTTACTGTTCGGCCGCCGCAGACTAGTACTTGCTTCCGCTGCTTCCGGTTACTACTAGAAACACCGGCGCGGCTTTGCCGCGCCCTTCTTGGAGCAGGCCAGCCAGGGATCACCGAGAATGGCCCAAACAAATGTTGACTGTGAAATTATAAAGGAACTCGCTATGGTTTTACCAATAATATATACCAAACCAATAAATTTGTATAGTCTTCGTGTGATATAGACAATACAGAGCTTTGGTATAGGATTAACATCACTTGGATTGGTATAGGATTAACATCACTTGGATTGGTATAGGATCAATTTGATTTAGCAGAGCTTACAAGTACTTTGAGATTATGAAGGCAATGGTAAAAGCAGCACAAATTACATGAGTACTGCACGGATGTAGTCATCAAAAAAAGGAAGGCAAGGATGAGATATTTTGTGTAATGCTCTTAAGTGTGAACTATCTAAGGACTTCCAGTTACAGCATGCATATCATAGTGCCGCCTCACAGCTTTGGATGAGCTGGCTTGACACAACAAAGTATGACATGTTCTCTCTCATGTTCTGCTTTTGGTCCTGCAGCGCGTCCTGATGATTCCCCATTGCTCCATGGTCAATGCTAATAAACAGCAGATATTAAATGCAACTGCGCTGCAGAGAAATAAGAATTAACAAAAAAAAAAAAAGAATCATGGATGAATACTAAATTGCACGATGCTGTGAAATGTCACACACCAGAAAGATTAAACAGAGAAGGAATTGCCATATTGGGACTACATGACATTTTGCAGTACAATAATCAGAAATTTAGATTGCTACTAAGTTAGTCTCCAATCTGAATAAGAAATTAGAAAGATAGAAAACGAACATTCCAGGCTTCAAGTATCTTTAGTACCTTGATTGGCTTCTTGGTGGCACCTACAAATTCTATTACATACATCCCATTCTCTGACAACGAGTATTGTAAAGGGGCACAGTACAACTGCTTAGCTCAGTCAACAACCTCACTACCAAAACATTCAAGTGGGAGGCCCTACAATAAAATGCAAGCAAGGAGCATCTACCATTGTGCTGACGGCAGTAGTTGGCAAAGCTATGGAAAATGTCATATTAAGATGATTGCAGCTCTGAAGCTCGAGAACTTTATTACATCATTGAAGCTCTAAAAAGTACAGTGGCTCATCTCAGACATGAGAGATATTAAATAGTACATGTTTTATGGTTAGCTATTTCATGGAACAATAAGTATTCTTCACAGTACAGTGATTTGATTTCATATTTCTTTTTTACTATGTTTTACTGCCATAGCCACACAGTTTGTTCAGTTTGGATAGTACCTGCGACACCTTCTTGGAGGTAGCCTCTTATGTAAGGCATGGCCTTTGCAGGTTTCTGAATCTCTATGAGATCTCCTAAATTCAGATCACTGAGCAATCTAACTGTTGGATCTGCATCAAACATTTATATTAAGATTTATTGATCGTCTGATCTAAGCAATGGAAATGACAATTCAAAATTTATATATAAGATACAGGAGGTTAGGAGTTTCTTTTAACATACATGATCACAATAATGAGAAAATGAATACTTTGATTCTGCCATTAAATCAGTTGGAAACTATTAACCTGCATCCGGTTTCTTGCCATTTGTACAATAAACTGAATTGGTGAAGGGATATTTAGCTTTGTTATATTAAGATTTATTGATCGCCCGATCTAAGCAATGGAAATGACAATTCAAAATTTATATATAAGATACAGGAGGAGGTTAGGAGTTTCTTTTAACATACATCATCACAATAATGAGAAAATGAAAACTTTGATTCTACCATTAAATCAGTTGGAAACTACTAACCTGCATCTGGTTTCTTGCCATTTGTACAATAAACTGAATTGGTGAAGGGACATTTAGCTTTGTGATATAACTGAATAGGTAGGCTGTTTACTTATCTGCTAATGGAAATGTAGAGTGGTACAGAAGTGCAAAGTGTGCAGGTTAACTTAAAACCATCATAATCGAGGTCGAATCAAATTCTTAGCATTTGTACATACATAACAAACCTGCGACACTGTCAAATGTGGTAAGACTGTCGAGGCTCTGTTTGCATTCTCCAGCTCCTGCACTTCATGCTCAAACTCCTGAATGCACCTCATCTTGTGCTTGTTTGACCTTGCTTTGTTGACTAAATTCACCAGAACCCCGAAAAATTTTCATGTAAAGAGAGAAAATTAACAAGTGTATGAAGACTCAATTGGCAAACTCCATATCTGCTTGTTTGGATCATTTTTAGTATCATTCGTGTTTGTTCAATCTGAAATCAAAACATAAATAATCTTATGATAAAGAGCTTTACTTGCACTTTAGTATCATTTGTGGAGAAAATTATACGAAGACACCAAATGTGGCCAGATTATACAGAGAAGTATTAAACCAATGAGCAAATTACCAGCGAACTCTTGATTCGCACAACTTTGACAATGAAAGTAAATCTGTGGTCAAATAAAGCCTGGTGTCTCAGACTTTATCGTAATCTGATCTAATTAGGGGTAAACTCTTTACGTTTAATTTGAAACATGTTAGCTAGTGTGTGAGCAGGAGTGCAGGACTGCTATGTAAACTGTAAAGAGGAATTAGTATATCTCAAAACAGTAAGTAATTGTTAGGAAATAAGCCATAATACCAAATGTGTTAGGCATAATCCTGATATCTGATATAGGGCTTTAAATTTGCCACAATTGATGGTTTATATTTTTTTTATTGGATAGAGAATTACCTATAGATAAAAAATTTGCACAATCAGTTTCAAAACTTAGGAAGGCATCATTATTTTTTCTGTGTGTTTTACAATTTCTTGTATGAACAAGTACATACACACTGAATTAGCTAGCTTGTAGTATTCACCTCTTTGAAGCACGGAGAGGCTTGGATGGCCGCCAAAGACTGCTTCACCGGCGGTCAAGAACGCCAGCCTCGATTGAAGTGCGAGGGGGAGAAACTTCACAGCGCGACCATGCAACGACCGGGCTCGAGTATGGCCTGCCTCCATGTGGATTTTGTAGGTTAGTAGCCCTTCCATAGAAAATCACGAGCAGCAACAGTTGTGGCAGAGATGTAGAATACTGTAGGTCCGACGGCGGGAGTTCTTACGGGTGGAGGTAGAGGGATGATGCGGGCGGGCGCGCCACCGACGCCTGTCTGTCTCCTTCTCCCTCTCCCTCCTGTGTGGCGGCAGCGCTAGTCGCGGTGGTGGGGGGGGCGGCGCGGCCCCGGCGCCTGTCTTCTTCTTCCTCTCGCTCTTCCTCTTCCCGTGGCGGGCGCAGAGGCGCGGGCACGGTGCGGGGCGGTGCGAAGCGGGGTGCGGCGCCCATGGCCGGCTCGGAGGGAAGACGGCGGCGGTGGGACTCCTCGCCGGCGCCGGCCTCCGCCTCCTCCCCTCTCGCCCCCATGCCGAGGTTACCTCGCCACGGCGCCTCGGGCGAGGGGCAGCCGCGGAGGCGATCAATATCGGGCGGCGGCGGCGGCTGCCTCGGCTGGCGCTGCCGCTTTGCTGGGGCCCGACGGGGACGCGCGGGTGCGGGCGTCGCGCCGCCGGAGGTGGAAGAAGCGGGAGGATGAGGGGGCGCCGGCGCCTGCCCGGAGGCGTCAGCCCCCCCGCCAGCCTCGGGAGAGATCGAGACAGGATGGGGAAGGTGTGCGTTTTTTCCTTGCTGTGGGTTCTTGAGGTTGATTGGAATGCAAATTTCGAGGGCGTTTTTGCAAAAATACCAGATCTCGGCCGATCCGGGCCATCAGGCCGCTAGATCCAATGGCGGGGATGGCCGTCGACGTGGCACGCTCCCCGGCCGAGCTTGGCTCAGGATTAGATATGTAGGGCGTGTTTGGTTGCACTTCTTTTTGCCAACCGTGCTAGAATGGGCCGAAATTTGTTGTTTGGTTGCTTGGCTTGCTTTCAAAAGCTACGTTGGGCCATTCGTACACGAGGGCTCTGCCCAAGTTGAACGACCGAATCGGTCGCTCGATCCTGGCTCGGCTTGGCCCGGCTCCAACGGCGGTTGTTGTCACCTCCGTGTGTCCGTCACCGGGCGCGCTCCTCGCCGATTCCATCGCACGATGCCTCCTCCTCCCCCATCGGAGGCGCCTTCTCCCCCCCATCGGCACCTCCACCTTCCTATCGCTGACAGCTCCTCCTCCATCGCCCAAGTTCCATCCAGATCCAAATCGCCATGGCTTCTCCATCTCTCGAGGCCGGGTTGCCGGGCACTACCGGGCGGCCGGTGTAGTACGTGATCGGCGGCGGAACTCAACGGCGAGCATGCCTAGGGCCGATGATCCCCTGTCTCGGGCTCACCACGGCCAGCGCCATGTGCGGCGCCCTATGGCGGGTCACCTCCGCCCGGCTCCCGACGCCGCTTCCCTTTGTCGACGCAGCAGTAGTCATCGTCGCGCCGTCCCGCCAAGGCTCGCTTCACGCCTTTGCGCACCGAGCGCGACAGAAGGGGGGGGCTCAGGGTTAGCACGGCCGATGCGATGGCGCCCGTCGTGAGCAGCCAGGCCAAGAACGCCGCGGGGGACGAAAGCACGAGGCTCGGGGAGTTGCAGGTACAAGTCGTCAATTTCACCGCTGAAATCCATGGCTCTTGGGTGCGAAGCTCATGCTCTTGCGGACGATGTGTGTGTGGGTTGCTAGCTTGTGTGATGCGAATGTAGTGTGCACACACTCCGTGAGGAGACGAGCGGTGTGTGGGCTGCTTGCTTTGCCGCCGACGAGCTTTCCCGGTGCGGTGGTCGTACTGAGGGGTGAGCATGCCCACGACGCTGTTTGATAAAATGTCTCAATAGAGGTGAACTCACCTGTTGAAGGGAAGAGGTGACTATATGCAAACCAAGCCAAACAACCAAACACAAATTCATCGTAGCCGGGCCTCAAAGATCACAAAGCAACCAAACAAACAGTCTTGGCTTGCTTACAAAGTAAAAGTTTAGCTAGCCTGGCTCTATTTTGCTAGCCAGGCTTGTATGAGAAACGAACTAAACACGCTCGTAGAGATTGGCTGCTTCTCTCTCTCTTCGGCACTGTACAACTAGCCACAAGCAGCCGGGAACCAGCTGAAGGCCCGCTGGGGGACCATCTCGCCGGAGCCAGCTCCGAGTCGCCTCCTGCCGGCCGGACTCGCGAATCCCATGCCGTCCGCCGGCCTGCGGAATCACCCCTCCCACGGGGCACGGGCGCTCTCTCGGTGCGTCCGACGCGCCATTCTCTCTTGTGCCGGCTCCTCCATCACCTGGAACTTGGACTCTTGGAGCAGTGACTGGAGCCACCGGCACTCGCGCCAGCATCAATTCGGATCCGTCCATTCCCAGGTTCGCCTCTCATACCCCCCGCTGCTTCAAATCCTTCCAGATTGCTGGTAAATTTGGCATCCAACATGTGGCGAATTGTTTTGTTGGACTGCCTGCCATACAGTGATGCGGGGTAGTTTCGTTGCAACGATGTATACCTGGACAGATACCGAGGGCTAGACAGTTAATCCACCTCCTTTGCGATTCTATGGCTCGCCAATTGCTAGGATGAGTATCCATAGGATGTGTCTTGTTCGTCTGAAACATTGTTGGATGTCTTACTACTATTCTCATGGCACCTTTTTGTTCTGAAATAAAGAAATCGCAGCGCCTTAACTGTCCTAGGATTAAATATATAACTAGAAAGACTGGCGCGGCTTTGCCGCGCCTTCTGTTGAGCCCCATCCAGGATTTACAAATATCGATGATGCCAGGATTTAAAAATAGCGATGATGCTCATGGTGTCAATATGGGGTTATTGGAGCCGGTACGGCCCTGGGAACCAGTGGCGTAGTTAGAGTTTATAGCTAGGGTGGTCCATTATTAAAAAAAAATTAGGGTGGTCCATTATTAAAAAAAAAATTATCACTATAAATGTAAAATAATGGCACAGGAGTGTATAAATTATAAAATACAATATGACTAAGATAAAGAGGACATACGGACTTAAAATAGTTGTACGATGCACACAAATTTTTAATAATTTAAAGCCATAGAAGTCTAGAACCTAAATCAGGATTGTACACCACAGGTCTTGTCCACTTCAGCATAATCGCTAGGGGAGAAAGTAGAGAGTTGGGCAGCATGCTAATTGACTATGGCTTAACCGCAGTCAGCAGCTTGGGTACTCATCCTAAAATTCAGATCACTTGCTGGGTTGCTGCTCATGGCTTGTCAGGCTGAGCGTAGGGTGGTCCAAGGACCAACAGGACCACCCTCTGGCTCCGCTCATGCTGGGAACCTGCATTTCTTGAGTTGCTAATGGTACAACCGGTATTCTTCCAACTTCTACATTTATAAGTATGATAATGATCACTATAACTTAAATCATCATTACAATAACAAGGAATTTTATTGTACTACCATAAAATAGGGCATAGGGGATTTAAACATCTAGGTCCCAACATTCAAAGGAAGGGAAATTTCATTTTGGAAGCTGAATGCAACAATTGCATCTAGAACTGTCTCCAAGCAAAGTAATGTTGTTTTTGTAGAAGATTACAAGACTGCCATATAGGGCACCCGTCATCACAGAGCCATTGATCAAACTTTTTTACATGGAAGTGAGGTGATCATCTGCTCATTGATTACCTATTGCAGGAACATGCAAGTGTGACAAATTTGTCAGCCATATTCTACTTGCTTATATATGGATAGTTACATAAAGAATTTGTCAGTCGTCAGTCATCTGACCCCAGCACTCTACTTTTGCTTAATCTTCTTAGCTGTGATTGGGATTGTGTCGCCCAGCCTGAGTCTTCTCTTCAAACTGAGAACAATTTCATGCTTGAGCATCCTTCTACTTGCTTAATCTTCTTCCAGCCTGAGTCTTTTCTTCAAAAGGACAATTTCATGGCTAAGTACATTGTGCTGTTTTGGCAGAACCGATTTGTTATTTTGAGGCCTGTTCTACTTCCATTCCAAACTTTTGCTTTCAGCATGGAAGAGTTGTTGGATCTGAAGAATACAATTTCACAGATTCAGATCAAACTACTGCGATATATGAATAGCTTGACAAAATTTAACGGAACAAATAATTAAAATAGTATTTGATGTAGTTGAGTCCTATGGAAAACTGGCTCCAGCCTCTAGCTAAATTTACCCAAATCAGTGGTATTTTTAATGTCGTTTGTTGTATCCTAAGTATGCTTAACTTGGCAGCATGGTGTATTTGCAATCTTCATTGCCTGTTTTGTTTTTGAAGGCAAAATTTCAGTTGACTGGTTATTAGCAAGTGATAA
>JADLZL010001852.1:0-119507 GCA_015844335.1 Chrysopogon serrulatus
AGATAAATAATAAATCGTGAAACCGTTATAAACAATAACATGCAACTAGTACTCTGTCTTTCAAGTACTGTATTTGCCAATTCACAAAAATTAGTCATGTGATGATGATGGGGTGAATGGAGGCCGCGACTTGATCTTTATGTGGATCGTCACTATGTTAAGTTAGCTACACTGCATCAACCGTAATGGGCTACAACAGCAAGAATGTGTACTTATGCAAATTACAGTTGCCATATTGGTTCCACCGGAACTGGTTGTACTTGTTTGATTGTTTTTTCATCCACTTCAATCATATACCATATGTATATATATTGAGATGGATTGAGGTAGAAAACTAGTTATCTTTTCCTCTCCAATTCACTCCTACATACGTGGATTAGAGAAGAATATTGAAATGGAATCAAACAAGCACTGACGGTATATTTCTCCGTGTGCTGGCCTCGTCGATAACCCGACCTATTCACATCACTGAGGGTACGAAGCTGTGCTCTCTACAGGGTCGTCCAGCTTATTATTATATATTACATATTTGCATAGATAGCATCATCTATCTGTAACACATGCGGACCAAGAGATTATTTCCGTGCGTTCCGTCTCGTTCAACGAGAGAGTGGCTATAACGGCTACAAATTCTTGTGGCTTGTCACGGTGAAAGTCGGTTCAAAATTTCAGCTTAACATGTATTTTTCTATACAATGGTGTTATTTTTTTTCAATGATACGTGACGTGTGTTTCTACAGTTGTGGTCATCACTTCGTCAATTTAGAGAATAACGTGCTTTGTGAAATTAATGGCCACCTTTTATCGTGAATGTAACACCCAGTTTTATAAATAAACCTGGGTGTTACAAATTGGTATCGAGCCGAACCGACCGTAGGACGCTCCCATAGATAGAACTGGACACCCTCATAAGGATTAATTCCAAAATTTTTTTACTGCTTTTGGTAATTTACAAATTTTATCTTCGACACTTTTTCTTTATAAAATTTTCGTGTCTAACTCATATTTAAAAATTTGTAGATGGCCCGCACCAAGCTTACCGCCCGTAAGACGACCGGGTGGTCGTGTTCTACGTGTTGAGTACCTTCACCCCGAGCTTCAGCAGGAGGATGACGAGGTGGAGCAAAGAAAAGTGCAGGCCGAGACCCCCCGACGACTGAGACTCTAGCGACGAGTCTTCTCGGACAGCTCCGACTCCAGCGACTCCGACAAATGGGCTCGACGCCGACAATCGGTGTCGACGTTGACTCAAGGCTGGTGCCGACGCCGACTGTGTCAATGGAGGTCAGGACCGGGACGCAGGCGAGGAGGGTGAGCAGCCAAAGACCCGAGTACCACGTTGGAGGCGACGACGACGACGAGGCACCACGTCCCCGGCCGGACCCGGAGACGCCACTTCCGAGGCCGGGGACGTGTTCTACCATCCCAAGCTTCGGATCTTGTTGATGTGCAAGACGCTCCGCTTCGTTGTGGTGGAGTACCGCAGTTTCGAAGTACTCTCACCCGGAGCATACCGGTACTGGTTGACAAAGGTGTTCGTGGAAGACACGGAGTGCCAAGGACAAAGTGCTTGGTTGGTTCGCTCCATTCACCGTGCACCGACTCCTACCTACACCGGGAGTTTGGTGTTGAGGACGCCTTGAGGCAGGCTTTCCACACTCACCGTGCGCAGGTGTTTCCTACTATCCGGGGAGGACGATGACCGCTACTTCCCACGACGCCGCCTTGAGGGCACCGGTTGTCGTTGCAACTGGGCAGGATGGAGAGGGTGCCGTGCCGTTGAGACAAGTGCCTCGGTGATCTCCCCCTCAACAGTGCACTAGACCAGTCTATGCTCGACCAGCACGCACTGTGGATGGAGGTGGAGAAGTTACAGAACAAGGTGGATGAGCTGCAGGGTCAGCTGGGAGGTGAGCCAGAGGGACCAGGGACGACTACTGCGACGGACCACGCCATCGTTCCGCCACACAAGAGGCACCACCCTGGGTGCACCTGCAGCCGCACGACCTTTGACCCATAGGAGCCTCATGCTTATGCCGTCTTGATCGAGTAATAAAACGAGGTCATGAGTCAGTCGAGTCGTCGAGTCTGTATCGAGTCTATGTGGAACTTGAGTCTAAATAATGTGCTTTCATGCTTATTATTATGCTTAATGAATGAGTTGGATCTTTGTTTGATTGTGATGGATTGTGGGGCTTGTCCACAGCCATCCCGTACCTATGATACTAAGGTATAAGGCTTAATGATTAAATAGTTGGGTTTCACATCTGTTCTTAATCCTGTCCCTTCCTGAGCAATCTGTCTTTCTCAGTTTGTATCTCAAAATCTGGTTACTCAAAAATCCTGAAAATTTTATGGATGGAACTAGACTTCAGTATCTTTCATATGCAACTGAAACCACGTTTTTATCTGTCACCGTTTGGGAGATACGGCTGTGGTAAGATGGGGTAGCAGTGCTGTCAGAAATTGCAGAGCAGTTTTGTTGGACTCTGTTTTCGACCTGTTTAACCTCAGAATCTGAGAAAGTGTTCTATATGAAAGTTTTAGAGTTTTTCATAAGCTTTCCAGAAAGGTAAGCTGTGCCGTCATGTGTTAAACAGAGAAAAAGTTATGATTGTTCTACTGTACCGTTGTCACTGCACCTCGCCAGAAATTTCAGTTCTCCTCTTTGTGGATTTCTCGCTGCATATCTTCCATCTAAAGTACCTTGGTTCTATGTAGATATGGTTCATACAGTGGGGTATATGATACTCATGCAGTGTATCTATTTACAGATGGTTAACACCCGGAGGACTGGAAACCCACCACCACCACCGCCGCCACCACCGAATGTGACCATGGAGCAGCTTCTCATGATGCGAGACCAGATTATGCAAAGCAGATAGCACAAAACATGCGAGAACAACCCTCCCACAGCAATTTCAGCAAGTCCGTGACAAGCGGGCGAAGTTTTTGAAGGGTCACCCACCTACCTTCACCAGCTCACCAGATCCACTTGATGCTGACGATTGGCTTCGTGCTATAGAACGTCAGTTGGATATAGCACAATGCAACGACCGTGAGAAAGTGCTATATGCTACAGGTCAACTGCAAGGAGCAGCCCTTGATTGGTGGGAAGCTTTCCAGTATGGTCATGCCAACGCCGACCAAATCACGTGGCAGGAATTTCGAGGGAAGTTTTCGTGCACATCATGTACCTTTGGAATCATGAGACTTAAAAGAAAGGAATTTCTTTCTCTCGAAACAAGGAAGCATGTCTGTCGGTGAGTATAGAGATAAATTCACCCAACTCTCACGTTATGCACTCAATGATGTTGAGGATGATCGGGACAAGCGGGGAGCTCTTTATGGAAGGTCGAATGATGGCTTACAGTACCAGTTGCTTTCTCATAGCTTTGCAAATTTTCAAATTTGCTAGTCGACAAAGCTCTTGTGATTGAAAGCAAGAGGCGTGATATAGAGACCAAGAAGAGAAAGTTTCAAAACCAACAGTTTTGGCGGCGATGCCGTGCTCGTTTTTCCCGTAATCGAACAACCCGCCAGAGATATCGGGCGAGAATAATACAACCAACCGTACCCAGTTCAAAGAGAGGAACCAAAGAAGAAGAGTCGGCACGTGGGCAAGCACCCCGTCGAGAATCGGGTTGTTAATACACCGGTGAAGAACAATGCTCCTAATACTCCTAACACAAAGGCAACAATAGGTGTTTCGTGCTGTGGAGAAATAGGACACCTATCTTATAATTGTCCTAAGAGAGTGACCCAAGTTTTTCGGGGGGCCCAGAACAATACAAAGATGAATACTCATACCCCCAAGCAAAACCAGGGCAGCAGAACTATGCTCAAGGAAAGGTGAACCATGTGAATTGAGTCGGCCTCGGGCGCCCCGATGTGGTGATCGGTGACGTTCTTAGTCAACTCTCATTCCGCTTCGGTCTTGTTTGATTCCGGAGCATCACATTCCTTTATATCCGCAAATTTTGTGAAGAAATATACTATGCTCATGCACACTTTGAAGAATGCTATGCTTGTTAGTTCACTGGGGGGGGTGAGATGAGGGCAACACTTATATGCCCAAAAGTTAAGCTTGTCATAAGTGGGGTAGAATTTGTAGCGCACCTTATGGTGTTGAAATCTACCGGGTATTGATGTGATACTCGGTATGGATTGGTTGATAGCACACAATGCAGTAATCCAATGTGCTACTAAGACGGTGTTGTTGAGAACCGAAATGGGAGAAATGGTTGAGTTCAAAGCAATAGCACCGGCCTCAGATGTCTGTCAAGTTCAACAGATGAACAGTGCTACCATTAATGATATTCCGATAGTGAATGAATTCCCCGGACGTTTTTTCTCGACGAATTGCCGTGTATGCCACCCGAAGCGAGATGTTGAATTCATTATAGACCTTTTACCCGGCACAAAGACCAATAGCAAAAAAAGACCCTATAGAATGGGGGTAAACGAATTAGAGGAACTTAAGAAACAGATACGAGAGTTGCAAGACAAGGGTTATATACGCCCTAGTTCCTCACCCTGGGGAGCACCCGTCTTGTTTGTTGAGAAAAAGGATGGGTCGCAGAGGATGTGTATAGACTACAGATCGCTTAATGAGGTGACAATCAAGAATAAATACCCTTTGCCGAGAATTGATGATTTGTTTGATCAACCGAGAGGGGCATGTGTATTTTCCAAAATTGATCTCGGTGCGGGTATCATCGGTTGAGGATCCGAACATCCGATATTCCAAAGGCGCTTTCACCACACGCTATGGTTTGTATGAGTTTACAGTTATGTCCTTTGGATTGACAAACGCTCCAGCATACTTTATGTATTTGATGAACAACGTCTTTATGGAATATCTCGACAAGTTTGTGGTGGTGTTTGTAGATGATATTTTGGTGTATTCCAAAAATGAAGAGGAACATGAGGAGCACTTGAGGCTAGTGCTACAGAAACTTAGAGAACATCAGCTTTATGCCAAGCTGAGCAAATGTGAGTTTTGGTTAAAAGAAGTGTCTTTTCTTGGGCATGTTATTTCAAATGGAGGAGTAGCTGTGGATCCAAAGAAGGTTAAAGATGTGCTAAGTTGGAATCCACCTAAAGATGTGAGTGAAATTCGGAGTTTCCTTGGTATGGCAGGATACTACCGAAGGTTCATTGAGGGATTTTCAAAGCTTGCAAAACCAATGACAGCTTTGCTTGAGAAGAATGCAAAGTTTGTATGGTCTGATAAATGCCAAGCTAGTTTTGAAGAGCTGAAAAAGAGATTGACAACCGCCCCAGTGCTCGTTCTTCCAGATCTCACTAAAAGCTTTTCGATATATTGTGATGCATCAAGACAAGGTTTAGGCTGTGTGCTTATGCAAGAAGGGAGAGTTGTTGCCTATGCATCAAGACAGCCTACTTAAAAACATGAGATGAACTATCCAACACATGACTTGGAGTTGGCGGTGTGGTGCACGCCCTAAAAATATGGAGGCATTACCTAATTGGACATAAGTGTGAAATTTACACCGATCATAAAAGTTTAAAGTACATTTTCACTCGGTCGATTTGAATTTGAGACAAGCAGTGGCTTGAGTTAATTAAAGATTATGATTTGGAGGTACATTATCACCCAGGGGAAGGCAAATGTGGTGGGCGATGCACTTAGTCGCAGGAGTTATGCTAACGTGGTTTGTGTGTCCCAACTTCCAAGAGAACTACAGGGAAGATCCGGCATTGCTAAACTTATCTATAGTGGCTAACACTACGGAGTTAGTAGTTGAGCCTGTCCTAGAAAAGGAGATTCGTAAAGGGCAGTTGGAAGATGAGGATATTAAAGACATTGCTGAACGTATAGTTATCGGCAAGGCCCCTGGATTTAGAATGGATGACCAAGGAACTGTGTGGTATGGAAAAAGGATTTGTGTGCCCAATTCAAAGCCCATCAAAGAGATGATACTTAATGAAGCTCACAATTCAGCATACTCTATTCATCCTGGAAGCACAAAGATGTACCTTGATCTCAAGGAGAAGTATTGGTGGTATGGGTTAAAAAGGGATGTAGCAGAATATGTGGCTATATGTGATACATGTCAGAGAGTAAAAGCCGAACATCAAAGACCTGCAGGATTGTTGCAACCCATGAAGATACCTGAATGGAAATGGGAGGAGGTAGGCATGGATTTTATAGTAGGTTTACCTCGAACACAAAGAGGGTATGATTCCATATGGGTGATTGTGGATCGATTAACTAAAGTGGCTCATTTTCTCCCCGTCAAAACCACATATTCCGGAGCAAAGTTAGCTGAATTATACATGGAGAGGATTGTGTGTCTACACGGGGTTCCAAAGAAAATAGTCTCGATAGAGGGACTCGGTTTACATCTCACTTTTGGCGAAACTCCATGAGTCCTTGGGCACAAAGTTGAATTTTAGTTCGCATACCATCCTCGACGGATGGACAAACGTAAAGAACAAATCGATCCTAGAAGACATGTTGAGAGCGTTTGTTTTTACAATATGGAACTAGCTGGGACAAAAGCTTGTCGACGCAGAGTTCTCTTATAATAATAGCTATCGGAAAAGCTTAAAAATGTCACCTTTTGAGGCATTGTATGGTAGACAATGCGAGTAACTCCGTTATTACGGAATCGATGGAGAGAGCCAAGTGTTTGGTTCGGATGTGTTGAAACAGCGTAAGAGCAAGTTCGGGCTATTCGTCAAAAATCAAAATAGCTCGATCGAGGCGTAAAAGCTATATGCGGATACCGAAGGAGAGATTTAGAGTTTAAGGTTGGAGATTTCAGATATCTCAAAGTCTCACCAATGAGAGGAGTTAAAAGGTTTAATGCTAAAGGAAAGTTGGCACCAAGATATGTGGGTCCTTTCAAGATTTTAGAAAGAAGAGGTGAAGTAGCCTATCAACTTGAATTACCGAGAAAATGCGTGAGGGGTACACAATGTGTTCCACGTGTCACAACTTAAGAAATGTCTACGCGTGCACGAGGAACGCTTGCCTTTGGAAGAAATTTGGATATCGGGGGAGATCTCACATATACTGAGTGTCCGATCAAAATTCTAGACGTGGGAGAGAGGATCACACGGAGTAAGATCATCGAGGATGTGTAAGGTTCAAAGGGAGCGTACATTCCGAGGATGAGGCAACTTGGGAAAGAGAGGAAGATCTAAAGTCGAGTATCCTTATCTCTTTCAATCTTCCGAATCTCGAGGACGAGATTCATCTTAAGGGGGTAGGTTTGTAACACCCTAAAAATCATTTTCGAATTTAGTAATTAATCTTGTTCTCTTCTATTTAATTTCCATGGATTACCTAGAGAAATAACAATTTTCATAATTATTAAAATTAAATATAAGGTTTTAGAAACATCTTTGTTGCATACATCTTTGGTGCATAATTTCATGTATGAGTGTAGGGCTAGCTTTGAGTGGCTTGAATTCAAACTTGGTTTGAATTTGAGCAAGTTTTACAAAATTGAGAAAATAGAAAAGCTTCTCTTTTTCTCTTTTTCTCCTTTCTCTTTTCAGCCCACGACCAAAGCCGGCCCGGCCCTTTTCCCTCTCCCCCTTCCTTTTCTCAGCGCGGCCACACCGAGGCCCAGGCCGCGGCCCGCTCGGCCTCCCGTTTCCCGTGATCGGCGCTGGCCGCCCGATGGGCCTCGCGGCCCAATCCGCCCGCAGCGCCCGGCCTACCCCCGTCGGCCGACCGCTGACCGCCCGGGCCCGCCTTTTGTCGGCGCCGCCCCGCCTGTGCAGCCCGGCCCCCACCCGTCGGCGACCGCCGCCCCTTCCCTACCTCCGGCCGAAGCGCCCGCGCCCGGCAACCGCCACGGAAAGCCGCCGCCCGCGGCGGCCATAATGGCCACTCACCATACAGGCCGGCCCCTAGTGGCGCACCCGCGCCCCTCCACCGCCTCTCCCGGCCTATAAAGCCAGGCCGAGGCCCCCGGGGAGCCCCCTTCCCACTCGCCGTCCGGTTCCCGGCACCGCCGCACGGGGAGCCACTCCGGGTGCCGCCACCCGTCGTTGTTAAGCGCCGCCGATCCGGCTGGAAGGTGCCGCCCCCCACCGACGCCACCCCGCCCCTCTCTCTCCTTCTCCCCGCAGTGAAAGCCTCACCAAGTCCTTCTCTCTCTGCAGACGCCGCGCCGACCCTGATCGGTGGTGAGCCCAACCGGCCGTGGCCGTAGCGCCGTCCCTCGCCGTGCTCCCCGTCGCCCGGTGCCCCGCCCGCGCGCGGCCGCGGGGGGAGCGCCGCCACCGCTTGCACGCCGGCGAGCTCGGGCGCCGCTCGCCATGGCCGGTCCACTGGCGGACCTGTGGACCGAGTGGGCAGCCCGCGCCCCGCACCGCGCCCATGGATCGGCCCAACCGCGGCTGGTGCCACGTGGCGCCGTGTCGGCATCCATCCGGCAGCCGGCCACAAGATTTTGCGCAAAAGCCCCTGGTTTTTAGGAAACTAACCGATTCCCACTTCCGCTCAAAAATAATTATGTTTTGGCCCTTGTTTTCTTACGATCTAATCCCCTGTAGTTTCGAAAATAGGACCCGCCGTCCCTATCACGTTGGAAATTCAGTTTTAATTATTTTAAATCCGAAAATAGTTCTATTTATTTACAGAATTGCCACCGCACCTTATTTTCTTCATATCTTTCACGTTTTAAATCCGATTTGGGTGATTCTTTTCGCTCACGTGATCATAGCAATGAGTAGAATAGTTTTATAAACTTTTTTACCCTCTGTTTATACTGTTTGGTGTAATGTTCTAATAGAAGTATATTTTGCTTGCATGTGATGGTTGTCCGGATGTCTTGCTTGGTGATGATCTTGCGTATAGAGGGCGAGGTTTTCGAGGAGCAAGTGATCGAGGAGTCGTACCGGGATCAAGCTTGTGATCAAGGCAAGTATAGCCTATGGTTTTCCTTGTTACCCAAAGCAATCATTAATCACTTTATTCATGTGCATGTGTCTAAATTTGATATACCCTAAGGCCATGACTAGCTACCTTTGATCTACATTCCTTGTTACCTATGGGGGGTTTTTGCATCTTAGATATACTAGTTGCTACGCCGCTAATGGCACTTTATAATCTTGACTTATGGTTATATGCAACAATGGTTAAAACTTACTTTTTAACAACAAAAAATTTGGAGCTTGGACTCTTATACTCAATGCTCTCCATAAGGACTTACACTTAAAGCGGCAACCCGGAGATCCGTACATCCAGGAGAATCACATGGCTCGATCTTAGTTGTATAACTAGTTTTCTCTAGCTAATTAGTAGTTACCGAAAGGCGCAAGAGGGGGGGCCTAGGTTGCAGAATGGCTTCTTGCCCTGTCAAGATGTGTAGCCGGGCTGCGGTCATTTGTGCACCGAGTCTTGAAGGGGGCTCCATTCGCCTAGCCGTTGAAACCTCGCGGCTACTAATTTGTTAGGGTTACTAGTGAAAGGCTTCGTAGTGAAACCCCGCCACACTTCCATAGAGGAGGTGATGTGGGCTTTGCAAACCCCGGCATATGGGAATCACGACTTAGGTTAAAGTTGTACAAACTCTGCAGAGTTCTTAAATCGATATATCACCGTGCTCACGGACACGAGCGGCCTGGATCCTTTTCGTATAGCAAAGTACATGGTTGGTTTTGGTATAACTTAAATGTTCTTTCGTTATATCTAGTTTACACATGGGATATGGGTTTTCTCACTATGTTTAGTAATTAAAGATAGATTAAAATATGAATAACTAAAATGCTAACCGATCCAACCGAGTCAAGCTTTTGAGCCTTGCATCCCCCATGGTTATACTTGTCGAGCATGGTTCACCGACGCTTGCCTTATAATCAACAAAATTCCGGACGGGTACCAGACGAGGAGATTTATGAGGAGTTTCGAAGATGTCCGGGACTTCGAGGAGAGCGCGTCACCACCGTCGGTGTCCCCGTGGGATGGAGTCTTCTCTTTTACGTATCCGCTATGTAAATAAAGCCGTTGGCAATGATGTGTCGACTTGTTGAAGTGATGTAATAAGTTATATATTTGTTAGATGCGATGATAATGCTTCAATTTGTAAATATATGTGGTTTGGGACTTTTCGGGCCCACATATATTATTCCTCGTTTTATTTATAAAACTGGGTGTTACAGTGAATTTTTATATTCAGAATTTAATCACAAAAATCCGCAAATGTCGTCTAATATTCCAATCCGACGAATTGAAAGTTGGTTATACCAAACAAAATGCATGGCAGGTAGCTAGATATAGATTGGTCGATCAATCAATCATGTATATATTCAAGTAATTCATTAATTAATTCCAGCCAAGATCGCATCATCCAATTATTAAATGGCGCGCTTGTTTTAATTTTTCTTATTATAGTAAGCAATTAAATAATTAATTCTGAACTGCAGTCATGTGATGATGGAGACGGCAAGACGCCGATCGATGCCGCCTCACGGATCGAAGCTAGAAAACAAATAGCCTCGTTTTCAGAATGCAGATGGTGGCTTGGATTATTAGCGATCGTCCATGTGCCGCAGATCGCTCGTCGCCACACATGCATACGGCATCTGACGGCACATCATCGTCCGTCCCCTGCTGTGTGCTGCGGTCTTTTAAGTGCAGGTTCATCACACCGACAGGCGCGCGCGCCGCAGACCGCAGGTAGATCATCAGATTCAGCAATCAGCACGTGCGGTCGTGTTGTTTTGTACTCCTACCAACAGCAGAGCTGCATGCTGTAGCCTGCTGCTGTCGTACTGGCCAGTAACCATGCGTTGGGTTCACTAGATCCCCGAAATTAGTCAGCTTTGAGACTTCAGAATTCCGATTGGATGGGGTTCTACAGCTTTATCACCCTGCTTACCAGCCATTGAAACATTGTTTTTTCTCAAAAAAATCAGTCGTTCGACTGATCAGCTGGCTTATAGATCCTACCGAACACTACTGCAGAATACTTAATAGTAGCGGTCATTTTCTATTTATTCGCTTGATTAACCGAGACGGTTAGTTTGACCGCTACGGTAAATTAAATTGAAAAAACAAAAAGAAAAGAAAAATCTGATGGACAGGCCCAGCGAGCCCATCCTAGGGCCTGCCGAGCCCATCCACGAGGTGCCGCCGCCCATCTCGCCGTCCGCTTTCGTCGCCACATCAGCTTGCCGATCTGAGCACCCGCTCACCGGATTCGCTCGCTTCCTCGCCGTAGCACCGGGAGGCGCTACTTCTCGCCCCGCCCACTGCGGATCCCCGCCGTCGAGCTTTGAAGGCGGCCGCAGCTGCGCCGTGCTAGTGAGGCCGCCACGCCCCACCCCCCGCCGTGCCGCTCCCTGGGGCTGCGCCGCTTTGGGCCCCGCATGGCTGCCCCGCTGCGCCGAGCCCACGGGTCGCTCCACCACGCCGAGCCCGCCCGGCCCGCCGCCGCGTCGGGCCCGTGTGGCCACTCCGCATGGGAGAGGGAGCGAGGCATGAAGGTGAGAGAGAGGCGTGGGCTGTGGGGGTGAGGGAGAGGCGCGGGCTGAGTTGATGCGAGGTTGCCAAAATGCTAATTATCGCATGTATGCAAGCTAGCAAGTAGTGGGTTGCCGTAGATTTGTGCTTTGGGCCTAACACTACTACGTAAAACTTAACCGAGGCGGTTTTTTTGGTTAACCGAGGCGGTTTTTTTCTAACCGCCTCGAACATAAGGTCACGGTTAATCGTGGCCTTAACCGAGGCGGTTAGAAAAACCGCCTCGGTTAATAAAAAAAAAAAAAAAAAATTGTGAGCCCATCGATGAGCCCGCTAAGCCCATCGACAAAGCCCACATTCTTCCGCTTCGCCGCCGCCGCGCTCGCGCCGCCTCGCCCTCGCGGGGAGCGTAGATCCGACCCGCGCGAGCCGTCCGATCCGGCCTCCCGCCACCGGATGCGGCCATGGCGCGCTTGCCCCGCTTCTTCATTACCATGGCCCGGGCGGGAGGCCACGGGGCACCGGACGACGCTGCCTTCACAGGGGCCACCGCGCGCTCACAGGGGCTGCTGCCGCCCCTGGGCCGCCAAGACGCCCCGGGGCAGCCGCAGCACCGCTGGGCCGCCGGGGCTCGCCATTACCGCGTGCCTGGCCGCTGGGGCTCAGGGCCGCCACATGCCGGCCGGGGGCCACCGCTACCAAGGTGCCGTGGATTCAAGCGCTTCTGGCTGCCGGGAGCCACCGGAAGGGGCGGGTAGGGGTGGAGGTCGGCCTCCAGCAGCCAAGACCGAAAGTGTGAGAGAGGGAGGGAGTAGAAGAGAGGGAGGTAATGACGGGGCCGAGGAGAGGGAGGGAGTGATTTAGGGTTTGAGTGCTGGGGATATATATACTAGCCATCTATTAACCGAGGCGGTTTTCTTAGAGCAACCGGCTCGGTTAATAGACGATTAACCGAGGCGGTTTTCATAAGAAAACCGCTTCGGTTAAGGTATTAACCGAGGCGGTTGCTGCGCCGGGGCATTGCCTCGGTTGGAATCGGATTAACCGAGGCGGTTTTTGCTAAAAACCGCCCGAGCTCATTTTGAAGTGCCTTGCAAAATCTTTTGTGTAGTAGTGTGATTTCTGAGGCGGACACGTGATTTACCATGACGGTTATTTTGTGATCATTACGACAAATCGATTTACCGTGGCAGTTATTTTTTGAGCGCCGTGGTAAATAAAAAACACCCGCCTTGGTAAATCTCTAATATTTTACGAGACGATTGGATTTTGTGGCCGTCTCGGTTAATAAAAGAACACCGTTTTGCAAAATTATTTCTATCCTAGTGTGACAAGAGTGAACCTGTCGGTTCATTATTTTTCTCTCCCCGAAAACATATTATGATGATGAGATGGGAATTCGAGATTGTTGCAGAGAGCGGACTCTGCTTCTCTCTCTTTGTCCCCATGTCTTCTGCTTCCGTTCAAGACATGACAATATGACATGCGCTCTCCTTCCAGATCAATCTAACCCAATGTACATGTTTGTATAAATTACATACATACATACATACACATGAAATTCTGTGAGGTAGGTAGCTAAGATGGCTCACTGACCCTACACAATTTTAGAAATGTGATGTGATAAGCAGCATTTCGATCCACACGTAATACAGGCGGTAGTCCACCTGTAGCTGTTGTGTGGGCGCCTTGGCATATTGAAGAAACCGCAGCACCTTTAGAATCCACCATGTAGGTGCACGCGCTAGCTTGGTAGCTAAACATTTTAGATAAGCTAACGCTTAGCCTTTTGGATAAATTTCTTATGATGGCTCGATTAGAAAGTGAGAACCTTAGAACTAATAGTAGTACTATATATATACTAAAGTTCAGAGGTCATTGTGGTGACATGGTTTTAGTACTAACAGTTTATATTGTGTTAGTACGGCCGGGAAACCACGTACGGTTTGCCGCTATAGCAAAGCAGGTTCAAAGTCAGCCAAACTAAACTAATAATAGTACGGACAGGCATCACATCCGCATCGACGAACCCTCGGCGCTAGTTAATAGTAGCACGCGACGACGGATTGCCCATCCGCATCACGCCGCTGGCACCTTGTATACATCGGGTACCGTCAATGCAAATTCCGTGTGCCCGGCCGGATCGGTCGGAGCAGACGGTCCGTCCACATCCGATTGATCAATTGATGACAATACTATATGCTCGCATTGCAACATGTTGGGGCCGCTGGACAGATCCCCGGCCCACGCACGATCCAAACGCGAGCATGCAGTAGGCTACAATCTAGCTAGCTATCGTGCGCTGAGTGCTGAGGGCACATCCGGCCAGCTTTGCTCGCGTGCGCGCGCGCCGGGACGCGCTCGCACCGCCGATCCATCAGGTGAGGTCGCCTTGGACGATAAGCTACTATCTGCCTCAGAGATGGTCGATCCAACTCCAACCTCCAAGCTGTCCACCACAGCACACCGCCGGCCACGAGATCGGCCTCGGCTCGGCGGCCCCGTGTATACGTCTTGCTTGTTGCTGCGTCATTATTGCGTCCACTATTGCCCGCCCTCGCTCTCCGGCGCGCCCTCGCCGCTAGATTATCGGTTGAGTCTGCTTATATTCTTTTGTTTTCTCAATCAGGCCGCTGGAATGGATTCCTTTTGTGCGAGACAAGCTCCGCGCTGGCACTACACACTCACTCCCCACGCCAAGTTGCAAGTGTCGGCGAAGCGAATGCGCCGTGACAATGACAAGTTTGGGCCCCGGCTAAAGGGCCTCGCGTGCGTGCGCGCCCGCGTATCTGTTGGCGCCGAATTGATCTCGGATCACACATCAAGTAGAGCTTTGGACGTCTGGGTCTTTACAAACCGAAGAACGCAGCAAGGATATCACATCTACGCAATGAAGAGCGGAGAGGTTTACGAACAAACCACCAAAGGATAACCAATCGCGCTTACGTGACAAACAACGGCTAGTTTCCAAGCAAACTAGCAAAGGAGCCGTCGAACCTCTCGCCCGGGGGGGACCCCAGTTGGGATAAGGACGTCGCCGGATTGCTCTAGGTTGGCCGACAAACCTAGACGCCGATCTTAGTCATCGGATCAAGAGATAGAACAATATGAGATTGGAAAGAGGGTAAAAGGAACTGGCGAACCGATTTTGTAGGCACCAGCAGGAGTCTAAGCCAGACAACAGCAGGGAAACCAACCTAGCTAAACCGGCTAGGCCGGCTGTGCAGAAAAGTGTGCAGGCAAGCCGCAGGCCGGTTGGCTGATCGGCCAAGCTGATTGCACCAAACCGTAGCAGAACTAGCAGGAAGTGCAGCAAGTGCATTACTAGCTCTCCACTCCATCTCATGCATGCATGGTAGCACAGCAGTAGCACGGCAGCAGGGAAAAGGCAATGCATGCAGCAGCATGCCAGCAGGACGTTTTTCCAATTCTTCCTTTTCTCTTTTTGGACCTCCAAATAATATTTCACATATATTTTTGCTTCCATATAATCAGCGGAAACTTTGTTCAAGAGTTAACTTATATTTTCGATCATTTTTTTATCATCAACAGTACCTATATGCCCAGTGACAGGACCATGACGAGCCATCTTCCGTGTGTAGTAGGAGTATGAAGCGGCCGAGGCAGGGTTCCTAACTGAAGCTAGCTGTTGAGTGATAGTGAATTAGTGATTTTCCTTTTCATGCTCTTTTATGGAGGCTGGAGCCTGGAGCCGTGAACTTTGTCATCCGAAATCGATCATCAGGGGGCGGCAATACATATGGATTCAGCCTTCAGCTCATTCTTCCCAACGCTGACGCACACCTGTACCTCTCGCGGAATTCAATTGTGCATGGACCAGGTGCCTCAATGGCTCAGGCATCTCAAGTTTTGCTTGGATGGATGTACTGTACTAATTTCCCGAATTTTTCTTTGATTCTCACTACTACTAGGCCACTAGTACTTGGTACGCCTCTACATGGCTGCATGCGAACTGGCCCTGCGTCTTGGCCCATTACTAAGCAAAATACAAACAAAGCAACCCACATGGACAGCGTACAGCCCAGTGAGTGAGGTCTTTTTTTCTTTTTGAAAAAATCAATTTTTCCTCCCATAACTTTTTTGCGAAAATACGTTTTTTCTCCTGAACACTTTAATCGGACAAATCATCTCCCTCAACTTTTCAAACCGTACGTTTTATCTCCTAGAGGGGTTGTGCAAGCGGTTTTTTTTTTATATTTATTTTGGCTAAATATTTGAAAAATAATAGTACATAATGGAAAAATCATAAAATAGAAAATACAATTGTGTTGGGCTTCACATGAATAGATCTACACTAGTGAACATACAATATAGTATACTTTAGTATAATGTTTTTTTTGCTGTAGATTTAGATCTATGATTTTCTAAAATTAATTGAAATAATTTATAATCTGTAGTTTCTATAATCTAATTATGATGAAATTTTTATAGTGACCTAATTATTATATGCTTGAACTATAGTAAAAATTTCATACTCATTAGATCATGTATAACTTACCTATAGATTTATTTATATTTAACAAGCATAAACCTTAAATAAATCATATATACAGAACACAAGGTTCATACTTGTGGTTCAGTTGTGATGATGAGTGATTGATTCAACTACTAGCATCTCGGATGGGGTGCTACTCGATGGTGGTGAAAGCCACGAGTTCCACATGTACCTTGGCTTGTGTTGTGCAGGTGTCGAGCATGGAGGCGGTGGCCGACGGCGAGGTGAAGGTCAAGTGATGGCGGGCCGCGCCGAATGGACCGAGCGGTGAAAGGGCGGGACGATCGAGACTTGACCGAGGGACCCGGAATCGCCGGGCGGGATCGCGTTGCCGGCACTTGGCTTCGACAAGTGCAAGGACATGGGCCGGTTTGTTGGTTTGGGCCTCAAAACCAACGGTGGAGGGTTTCGGTGGTTTGGGCCTCAAAACCACCCCGGCGGGTTTTCTCGGGTTGAGCCTCAAAACCCCGGGCGGAGGTCCCGAGGCGGACGGACGGCACGTGGCGGCATCGGGGAGTTCGCGCCGAGGCGAAGCTACCGGTGAGAAGGCGCGGTGGCCGCCGGATCAAGATTGCATCGAAGTCGGTTCGAGTTGGACCGCAATGTCCCTAGGGCTAGGCGGTTTGCTCGAGAGTTGTATCAGGGGCAAAAACTGGAAAATGAAATAAGCCCTGGCCGATAAGTAAGGTGGAGGGAGCCCCATCTCCCTCACCTCTCCCATTTGCATTTTCCTTCATCCCTTCTAGGTTTTTCCTTCTCCTAGGTGCTAAGTGAGAGAGAGGTCCACTAATCTTTGCAATTAGTGTAAGAACCAAGTTTACTCATGGGAATGGAGGTCCCGAATCCTCCATGTTTCCTCGTGGGGTCAGATTGATGTGTTGATTCGCGTTTGATTGATTGTTGTTCTTCGTGTTCTTCGTTTTTCCCTTTCTCCCCACTTGTTCCCGAGTTGATTTCTCGAGCTGTGGTGCATCTCTTTGCAAACCACTTGTTTCTACTTGATCATGGTCGTGGGTTGATCCTTTTCACCGAAGGATTTCATCTGAATCCTCACGAATCCACAGATCGGGTAGAATCAAGAATTTCGGGGAAAACTTGACCTAGAACTGAATTTCGTCGATTTCCGAAGTTGCAGTGAGTTTGGGGTTGTGATCTTCATGGATTAGTCTTAGAACTATCTTGTGAACCCCTCTGCAAAAAATCTCAGGTCAATCCGAGTTGATTTGATTGAGTTTTGGCTTTGGAATCGAAATTTCCAGGGTTCTGTCCGCAAATACCGGACACGTCCGGTGTGCATACCGGACACGTCCGGTAGACTTAACTTTGGAATTTTGAGCTGAAATTTTGTGGAGACCTTCTTCTGTGTGTCTAGTTTCTAGGGTTAAAATTTCACGATTTTTGGACATCGTTTGATTGGGTTTTTATTTTTCTCCCAAAGTCGCTCTGTGCAGGAAATATCAGACGTGTCCGGTGTAAATTCCGGACGTGTCCGGTATTCCAACCTTGGACTTTTGATCTCATATTCTGTGGAAAGCTTCCTTAGGGTGTCTACTACCTCTGGTTAAAATTTCATAATTTTTGGACACCGTTTGGTTGGATTTTCCATTTTTCTCCCAAGATTGGTGCAGGTTGAACCGAGGTCCGGTTCATACCGGACGCGTCCGGTATGAGGTCCGGTATGAAGACCTGAAAGCTGATTTGTTCGCTTCTTGACCGTTCGAGCTCCGATTCGACTTCCGCTTGTTGCATTGGGTTTCTAGCATCACGCATTTTTCAGATCCAAGTACTCTTGTCACAAGTTGACTCGAGTATTTTGGATTGACCACTCCTTCCTTCTCGATAGGGATTCGAAAGCGCCCCTTTCAAGTTTCGCCGAGTGCTTGTCTTCGATCTTTCTCGGTTGATCCGCTGTACCTCTTGGACATCTCCAAGGGTATCCACCTACCCGTTAGGTCGTGATCTTACCGCCGCTTGTGGTTTTGCTTTTGGGGTTCGATTTTGGGGACAATGGCCGAGAGTTTCGAAAGAAATTTGAGGCTCCCATTCACCCCCCCTCGGGTCGTCGTTTTGGGTCCTTCAATTGGTATCGAGCAGGTTAAGGATCATTCCACCTTAACCGGTTCTTGATCCGCAGAAGGCGACATGGCTCGTGGTTCGTGGAAGCCACCGTTTTTCGATGGAACCAATTACCCGCATCGAAGATTCGGATGTCCGTGATATCTCCGCAGTCTCGGTGCGAGGGTATGGGAAATTTGTGAGAATGAGGCTTATGTTGTTCTCCCCCCGCCGTGTTGGTCGTGAGCAAATGGAACAACACGATGCCAATAGCGAGGCACGTAATGCTCTCTTCTCGAGTCTTTCTCGAAGTCCGAGTTTGAGCGTGTCGGACACTTGACTACCGCTAGAGAGATCCGGGTGAAGCTACAGAGCTATCACGAGGGGACTCCCCCAAATTAAGACCAGACTCTTTGACACATACAAGCAGGAGTATGAGAGTTTTCCGGCAGCTTGATGGCGAGACCATCGATTCTATGTTCTCACGCTGCACCATTGTCAACAAGATGCGTGCGAACAAGCCAAACTTGCCCTATGACGATCATGAGAGAGCTTTGAAGTTGTTACATGCTCTTGATCGGAGGGTTTGGGATGCGAAGGTGCAAGCTCTTCTCGAGTCGCAGAACTACGAGACCCTCACCGTGGACGAGCTCTTCAAAGAAGTGAAGTCCAAAGTGAGATCGACCACCCGATCCAGGCCAAACTTCACAACCCCTCTACTCCGACTATGGCGCTGGTGTCGTAACGGTGTCACTAGTTCTTCGCCTAACCCCTCCTCTCGCGATGTTTGCCTTGTCTTCGTTGATCACAAAGTGACAGAGGAGCAGCTTGGACGTGCTCGGAGACGATGAGCTGGGCCCTCGTCATCAGCCGGTTCTCGCGGTTCCACAACAACCGCTTGAATCGCTTCGGCGAGGTGGACCGAAGGATGGATGCTATGGATGCGGCGACCCCGACCACTTTGCCGCCAACCGCCCCAAGCGAAACAAGCACTCCTTCGGCAAGTCCACCTCCGACAAGCACAAGGAGAAGCGCGAGTACACCTCCGGCAAGTACAAGTCCAAGGGAGGCTTTGACAAGGAAGCGATGAAGCGCAAGTTCGTGAAGAAGTTCAAGGCAAGAGAGCGCGCCTTCCTCGCCTCCCTCAACCGACCTCGACTCCGACAACGAGCATGCTTCCTCCTCTTCGAGAGACGACGAGTCCGAGAGGAAGGTCGAGGACAAGCCGAACGGACTCTCGCTTCCTCGCCGACTCCACCCACGGAGGCTTCTCGCACCATGGCACTTGGTGACGAGGTGGAGAGCGGCAACGGCGATGTTCCCCCGACGACGATGACGACGACCCATCTAAGGTATCACCTTCCGCCGATGCTCTTGTCGCCGAGGTTGATGACTTGACCGCCACTTTGCTTCGTCAAGATAAGTTGCTTAAGCATGCCGCTAGGGATAGAAAAGAGTACAAGGCTAAGCTAGAAGATGCTTTTAAGGAGCTTGAGCTAGTTAAGAACACTCCCATAGTGTCCGACGAGCCGTAGTGTGAGTTTTGTAGCGTTTACATGGCTGATCTTGCTAGTCCGCAAAGTCCAAGTACGCTAAGTTGGTTGATGATTTTGATAGTGTGCATGCTTCACTGTTTCGTTGAGTGCGTGCAAGTCTTGCTCGGACTTGCAACTGAGTTGGCGAGAAGAATGCCAAACTTGCTTTGTTTGAAAAGGCCAACTCAGATAGCACTAGTGTGGCTAAGTGTGCTCTTTGTGAGGGTTTAGAGCTTGAACTTGCAAATTGTCGGCATGACAAGGTGCGCATCGAGGAGGAAAACACATACCTTCGGACCATCTTGAGTTGGGTGTCTTGCGGTGAGCCGCAACTTGGCATGATGGTCAACCAATTCAGAGGGGAATTGGTGGACCGGGATTAGGCTTTGCTTTAGGTGGGAAGGGTGATGATCTTTATGGCAAAGTTGGTGAGTTTAGTGGTGTGCCTCCCCGAGTGAAAAAAACCTTCCACTACTCCCAAGCTACTCAAAATCACTCCACCTAAGCCACTTGTGCCTCCCACCAAAGATGGAGTGTTTGAAGAACCTCCAAGAGCTCCACCCCGTAAAACAAGTGTGGATTCCAAAACCGAACCACCTAAGGAACCCACTTGACACACTCCCTTCCATCTCTCGAGGAACCCCTTCCCAAAGCCAAGCCACCTCCAAGAGTGAACCATACCCACAAGAAAGTGAGCCAAACACCTAAGAGAGAGGTGTACCATTGTGAGTATTGTCATAGGGATGGTCACTTGGTTGAGTTTTGCTTTTAGGAGGAAGAGAGATGAGAAGCGTGAGTTTGAGTTGAACAACCGAACATGTACCGCCCCTCCCCATGGCGCACATGTACCGCCTGCTCGAGGCGCACTACTAGGCCTAGAGGTGCAATGCCTCAAGGTGCTAGGCCTCAGTTGCGAGACCACGTGGTGGTCGTGGCACGGCGGGGTTCAGTCGTGGTCAATATGACTATGAACCTCACGGCGGTGCTTTTGAGTCCCACAGCTCTAGCGGACCACGTTTCCCCCTCTCGTGGTGATCGCTTTCCTCAAATGGGACATGGCATGTTTGGTGTTTTTCCTAACACTTTTTCGTGGCAAATGATGCATCACCGGGTATCCTTCTCGCTTACTAACCCCAAGTGGTGTGCCATTTGCTCATCCTATGTCTTTCTATTGATGTAGGATGGAGGCTTGGAGAACACATGGCTCATTGATTCCGGATGTTCGCGCCACATGACCGGAAGTTCTAAATGGTTCTCTCCAACCGACCCCGTGCAACACAAAGAGTACATCACATTCGGGATAATAGTAGAGGTAAAGTGGTCTCGTGGAACCATTCGGGTTAACGAGAGCTTTGTTCTCAAGGATGTTGCTTTGGTCTCGAACTTGCATTTTAATTTGCTCTCTGCTTTCGCAACTCCTTGAGGATGGCTTTGAAGTGCGCTTTTAAACATGGTTTTTCTCGAAGTTCTCGATTCTCGTGGAGATCTTGTTTTGTCGGATCGTCCCATTTGGCCGTGTCTTTCGAGCTGATTTTTCTCACTCTTTTGGCTCTTTCCCGCTGTTTGGTGGCCGGATCCTCTTCTCGAGCTTTGGAAGTGGCATAGGAGACTTGGTCATTTGAGCTTTGACCTTCTTTCTAGGTTGAGCTCACTTGGCTTAATCCAAGGATTGCCCAAGTTGAAATTTGAGAAGGATCTTGTTTGCCACCCTTGTCGCCATGGAAAGATGGTAGCCGCTTCTCACCCACTGCGTGAATCAAATCATGACCAAGGAACCCGGCGAGCTACTTCACATGGACACAGCTTGGTCCAAATTTCGGGTTCGGTCGAAGGTGGGAAGTGGTATGTGCTAGTGATTGTGGATGACTTTTCGAGATACTCTTGGGTGTTTTTCATGGAGAGTAAGGATGAGGCTTTTTCACATGCTCGAGATTTGATTTTTCGGTTGAGAAATGAGTTCCCTAAAAATGCCATGAGAGCTATTCGTAGTGACAATGGCACGTAAGTTCAAGAATACTCATTTTGAAACCTTTTGCAAGTCTTTGGGTCTTGAGCACCGTTTTTCCTCACCTTATGTTCCGCAATGTAATGGCATTGTTGAGCGCAAGAATCGGACCCTTGTTGAGATGGTTAGGACGATGCTCGATGAGCATAGGACTCCTAGGAGGTTTTGGGCCAAGCAATCAACACCGCTTGTCATGTTTCCAATCGCATCTTTCTCCGTGCTTTTTACGAAGAAAACTTCTTATGAGTTGCGATTTGGGAGGCTACCCAAGGTGAGTCATTTCAGTGGTGTTTGGGTGTAAGTGCTTCATCTTGAAACAAGGTAATTTGGACAAGTTTGAGTCCAGTCCTCCGACGGTATCTTTCTTGGTTATGCTTTGCATTCTAGAGCTTATCGAGTACTTAACCTTGAAACTAACCGTGTTGTGGAGACCCGTGAGGTCACATTCGATGAAACTATGCCTTGTACAACCCCCCCTATCTTTGAGAGCGTGTGTGATGAAGAGCTTGGTGAAAGCATTTTTGTGGAGGAGGAGCAGACGATGCCGATTGGGGTGATCCCGAGCCGACTCCACCGGCTGCCCCTATCGAGCCTCGGCGACGACTACTTCAGCTCACGGTCCGCACCCTCTACTTCCACTTCTTGGGGACCGCTCGAGCAGCTTCCTCAGCCCGCGCCGGCCGCACCCGAGGAGGCACCACCTGGTTGTTGAGGGGGAGGCGACTTCTTCCAGAGAGGCTCCACGACACATTCATTCGCCGCCGCCACCCCGCCGACGATGATCGGTGATATTGACCAGCCGAGTCACGCCGGGTCCAGTCTTATCACATCTCTCACTTTGCTCATTCTCGCATTTGTTGCTTCTTTTGAGCCCCGAGATGTTGGACACGCTTTATCTCGATCCTCGATTGGGTTAATGCCATGCATGAGGAGTTAGAGAACTTTGAGAGAAACCAAGTCTGGTCTTAGTTCCTCCACCTCCGCAGTGTCATCCCATAGGTACAAAGTGGGTGTTTAAGAACAAGCAGAGTGAAGATGGGGTGGTTGTTAGAATAAGGCTAGACTTGTTGCTCAAGGGTATTGCCGAAAAAGAGGGGATAGACTTTGAGGAAACCTTCGCTCCCGTAGCTCGCTTAGAGGCAATCCGCATTCTCGTTAGCGTTCGTCGCCGCTAAGGGCTTTAAGTTGTTTCAGATGGATGTCAAGAGCTTTTCTCGAATGGGTACATAGAGGAGGAAGTGTATGTTAGGCAACCCCTGTGTTTTTGAAAATCCCAAGTATCCTAACCATGTCTTCAAGTTGCACAAAGCTTTGTATGGTCTTAAGCAAGCCCCTAGAGCATGGTATGATAGGCTGAAAAACTTTTTTGCTTAAGAAGGGGTTTAGGATGGGATCGGTAGATAAGACTTTGTTTCTCCTCAAGCAAGGCAGTGACCTTCTCTTGGTTCAGATATACGTGGATGATATTATCTTTGGTGGCTCTTCTCATGCTTTGAATGCCAAGTTTGCAGAGTTCATGAGCAGGGAGTTTGAGATGAGCTTGATGGGCGAGTTGACTTTCTTCCTCGGCCTTCAAATCAAGCAAACACGGATGGGACATTCGTGCATCAAGGCAAGTACACAAAGGACGTCCCGAAGAAGTTTGACATGGGCGAGGCCAAGCCTCTTTCGACGCCCATGTCGACTACGACGGCCCCCTCGACGCCGACGAGGATGGAGAAGCGCCGATCGAAGGAGTACCGGAGTATGATCGGATCGTTGTTGCACTCGACGGCAACAAGACCCGACATACAATTTGTTGTATGCCTCACAAGACGCTTTTCAAGGGCTTCCCCACGCACATCTCACCGTCAAGCGGTGAAGCGCATCATGAGGTACCTCCGGTTTACCCCCGAAGTTTGGACTTTGGTATTCTCGCTTCTTCCTCGCTCTCTCTCTTTGCGGTTATTCGGATGTTGATTTTGCCGGGCCGCCGTTTAGATAGGAAGTCCACGCCGGGGACTTGTCGCTTTTTGGGTTCGCCCCTTGTGTCTTGGTCATCCCGAAGCGCCTAGCGTTGCACAATCCACTACGTAAGCCGAGTATGTTGCCGCCGCCGCTTGTTGTTCCCAAATGCTTTGGATGATAGCCACCCTACGTGATTTTGGTCTTGAGTTCTCTAGAGTGCCCTTATTGTGTGATAGTACTAGTGCCATCGGTGTTGCTAAGAACCCAAGATTTCACTCTAAGACCAAGCACATAGATGTTCGCTTTCACTTTCTCCGTGATCATCAAGAGAAAGGCGACATTGAGTTGCATCACGTAGCCACCCGTGATCGCCTTGCGTATCTTCACTAAGCCCCTCGATCAAGCGACTTTTTGCTCGCTTGCGAGGAGAACGGGTGTGTGTTTCCCTTTTTAGAGGAGGGAAGCACTTTGTTTGTTGTACACTAGTTTTAGTTTCTTTTGTAGTCTAGGTTTTGATTTGTCTTTGTATGATAGTGCATTTGCATTGCATTTTGTGATATACTTGCATTTTGAGCTTCATGTATATAACATTTGGAATGAAACTATGCTCTTGTTAGTATGCCTTGTGAGTACTTTATGGTGCTTGTCGCCTTAGGCTCTTATTGATCATCTGGTATATGTTATGAGTTGAGCATGATTTTCTAATGTGAACTTGATTAAGCTTTTATCGAAATCTGAAAATGTTCACCGCTTGAGATGGTACCTAGCATGTGTAGGATGTTGAGATCCCTTTATGCCTGTCTTGTATATGCTAGGTTGCTATGTCTCATGCTTTGAGTCATTCACTTGCTTAGACACTTTACTTGTGCTAAAATTTGATAACTAAGCTAAGTGAGATGAAAAGATCGAGATGGGTCTGTATTGTCCCACATCAAGGTATCGAGACCGCTTCCAATTGCACATTTGGATGAACTTGAGCCTTGTAGTGGATGACCGAAGCCATTGCTTTGAGCTCCCCGATTGTCTTTTTGACATAGGCTCCGCTTTGGTTGAAAAGTTAGGCTTGACAATACAGATAACCTCTCGCACACACATGTTTTTGACTAATTCTTGTGCTAAGTCGCAAACTCGATAAAATTTAATGAAAAACACAAGTCTTAGGTTCGTCTTTGACATGATGTGTGACCATTGTTTGGGGTAGTTCACCTTGTATATCCTTGTTAGCACTAGGTTGATTTCCAGCTTATGCTTGCTATGTGCTATCTTTGGTGGTGAACCCTCTTTGACATGCTTAAAAAACCGCTCAAAATCGCTTACACTTTATATTTCATATTAGTTGATCGGTTTGAGCATTTGCTAGCACTTGTATATTGTTGCTATACTCATTTGTCTTACCGGCTAGAGCATCTTTTTTTTTCACTCTGATTGCTATATACCGAAGCTTTCGTGATTTGTGCATGTCATTGCATTTTAGGCTTGCTGTGTGCATTATTCAACAAGGGGGGGGAGAAATTTGACACACACACACATATGCCTGACACATCACATGCTTATGTCAAGGGGGAGTCACTTGACATGTCTTGTTTGGTTGTCTTCTCAGAGGGTGAGACTAGTTCTCAAAGGGAGAAGGGGAGAAGATTGTGTGCACTCATGTATGCATTTGCTCGGGGGGAGTTGTTTTGCATTGCTTATTGCTAGATGTGTTGAGCCTTTGCCTCTTTCTCGGAGGATCTAGCATTTTGAGTGCTTCTTGCTTGGCTAGCGGTGTTGAGCCCGCCGCCTCTTCTTGAGGGCTAGCCATGTTTTGCTTGGTTGCGTCGAGCCGTTGCCCATGTCTTTGGGGACCAAGTTGTGCTTGCTTCAAATGACCTTATTTGGCTTCTCTTTGGCTTTTGGTCGTTTGGTGAGTTTTTTTTTTTTTCTTCTTCTTCTATTTCCTTTTTTCTCACCGTGGTGTGTTGGTGTTGAACAATGCACTCATCAAGGGGGGAGATTAAGCGAACACAAGGTTCATACTTGTGGTTCGGGGTTGTGATGATGAGTGATTGATTCAACTACTAGCATCTCGGATGGGGTGCTATCGACGGTGGTGAAAGCCACGAGTTCCACATGTACCTTGGCTTGTGTTGTGCAGGTGTCGAGCATGGAGGCGGTGGCCGACGGCGAGGTGAAGGTCAAGTGATGGCGGGCCGCGCCGAATGGACCGGAGCGGTGAAAGGGCGGACGATCGAGACTTGGACCGAGGGACCCGGAATCGCCGGGCGGGATCGCGTTGTCTGGCACTTGGCTTCGACAAGTGCAAGGACATGGGCGGTTTGTTGGTTTGGGCCTCAAAACCAACGGTGGAGGGTTTCGGTGGTTTGGGCCTCAAAACCCCCTGGGCTGGTTTTCGGGTTGAGCCTCAAAACCCCGGGCGGAGGTCCCGAGGCGGACGGACGGCACGTGGCGGCATCGGGGAGTTCGCCGAGGCGGCTACCGTGAGAAGGCGCGGTGGTGGCCGTCGGATCAAAGATTGCATCGAAGTCGGTTCGAGTTGGACCGCAATGTCCCTAGGGCTAGGCGGTTTGCTCGTGAGTTGTATCAGGGGCAAAAACTGGAAAATGAAATAAGCCCGGTCGATAAGTAAGGTGGAGGGAGCCCCATCTCCCTTACCTCTCCCATTTGCATTTTTCCTTCATCCCTTCTAGGTTTTCCTTCTTCCTAGGTGCTAAAGAGAGAGAGAGGTCCACTAATCTTTGCAATTAGTGTAAGAACCAAGTTTACTCATGGGAATGGAGGTCCCGAATCCTCCATGTTTCCTCGTGGGGTCAGATTGATGTGTTGATTCGCGTTTTGATTGTTGTTCTTCGTGTTCTTCGTTTTTCCCTTTCTCCCCACTTGTTCCCGAGTTGATTTCTCGAGCTGTGGTGCATCTCTTTGCAAACCACTTGTTTCTACTTGATCATGGTCGTGGGTTGATCCTTTTCACCGAAGGATTTCATCTGAATCCTCACGAATCCACAGATCGGGTAGAATCAAGAATTTCGGGGAAAACTTGACCTAGAACTGAATTTCGTCGATTTCCTAAGTTGCAGTGAGTTTGGGGTTGTGATCTTCATGGATTAGTCTTAGAACTATCTTGTGAACCCCTCTGCAAAATCTCAGGTCAATCCGAGTTGATTTGATTGAGTTTTGGCTTTGGAATCGAAATTTCCAGGGTTCTGTCCGCAAATACCGGACACGTCCGGTGTACATACCGGACACGTCCGGTAGACTTAACTTTGGAATTTTGAGCTGAAATTTTGTGGAGACCTTCTTCTGTGTGTCTAGTTTCTAGGGTTAAAATTTCACGATTTTTGGACATCGTTTGATTGGGTTTTTGATTTTTCTCCCAAAGTTGCTCTGTGCAGAAAATATCAGACGTGTCCGGTGTAAATTCCGGACGTGTCCGGTATTCCAACCTTGGACTTTTGATCTCATATTCTGTGGAAAGCTTCCTTAGGGTGTCTACTACCTCTGGTTAAAATTTCATAATTTTTGGACACCGTTTGGTTGGATTTTCCATTTTTCTCCCAAGATTGGTCTGTGCTGAAACTGAGGTCCGGTTCATACCGGACGCGTCCGGTATGAGGTCCGGTATGAAGACCTGAAAGCTGATTTGTTCGCTTCTTGACCGTTCGAGCTCCGATTCGACTTCCGCTTGTTGCATTGGGTTTCTAGCATCACGTACTTCGTATCCAAGTACTCTTGTCACAAGTTGACTCGAGTATTTTGGATTGACCACTCCTTCCTTCTCGATAGGATTCGAAGTGCGCCCCTTTCAAGTTTCGTCGAGTGCTTGTCTTCGATCTTTCTCGGTTGATCCGCTGTACCTCTTGGACATCTCCAAGGGTATCCACCTACCTGTTAGGTCGTGATCTTACCGCTCGCTTGTGGTTTTGCTTTTGGGGTTCGATTTTGGGACAGCGGTCGAGAGTTTCGAAAGAAATTTGAGGCTCCCATTCACCCCCCCCTTCTGGTCGCCGTTTTCGGTCCTTCACAAATGGATGGGAGGGCGTGGTGATGTTGCCCAAGGAGAGAAGGGAAACAACATATAAGTATAGTATAACCGAAGGAAAATTAAAGGCGCGCTGCAGCTGCAAGCTGCATCACGAAGAGGATCGGAAGGAACAGCGCTGGGAAATGAAATGGAGGCCCTGACCATGCAGACACATGCATGTGCATGAACCGCTTACTTGCTCTGGCAGCTGGCCGCGCACGTAGTGATCAATTCGAAGCACGCCGTTGCGTCTTTCGGGTCGGGTTGGCCTCCTTGGGCAGCAGCCAGATCGAAGAAAGCCTTGCACATTTCACGTTTCTCCTCTAGTCGCCGAGCCGCCGCCTCCGCTTCCTCGATGGCTTGGCAATCACCTCTTGCATCTTCAACGGTGTTGAATGGCCTACCCGGCCTGGCGCACGCGTCTTCGAGGGCCTTCGTATCCGTACTCCCCCCGGCAGCGGCAGCGGCAGACCCCTTCAGAACAGAACAGATGCACTTGCTTGCGCCTGAACGCTCTGGGTTCAGAGCATCGCAGCAGGTCTGCAGAAAAAAACGATCTGTGTCTGTAAGGTTATTAGTTGCTGCACGTTGTAAAGCGGCAGCACACAAGCGCGATCGATCCTCCAGGACCAGCACCATGAGCATCGTCCATACAGCTTCCGAGCGAGATCTTTAGCGAGAACACTGGCCGCGCTCTCTTCCTGGGCATTGCTGCCGCCGCCGGGAAGGGAGAGGCCAAGGATCAGCGCCAACAAAAGCAGACACCAATTGGGTGAAATGTGCTTCTTCCAGTTCCAGGGCTTCATCATCGGCTCCATGACCATGATGATATGAGCCTGAGCGCGTGAGGGGACAGTGAACGGTGGGTGTGGTGGTGGCGCCGTACCTTAGCAAAGACAGACAGACCCTCCTCCTCGAGCTGAGGCTGGGATGGGACTTTGGGTGTGTGAACAAAAAGAAGAAGAATATGATAGTTTCTTCGATATATCGGTGTGTGCTTCTTCTTGCTGGCCACCTGCAGCATCCTGTCCTTTATATACAGCTACTGGTCGAGGTACTCCGACTCCAACTGAATGAATGAGTGAATAAACTTAAACAAGCACTTGTACACAACTCAATTGTTTAATTTCTCGATGTGTTGACAAAATCAATCTGGAATCAGGCAGCAACATGTGGAAGCACCAATTCCAAAGTAAATCAGCACAGCTGAATGAATAAACTGAAGCGACTGAATACGCACGCACTTGATACACAACCCAATTGAGCAATTTGTCGGTGCGTTGACGAAATCAATTTGCAACACGTGTGGAAGCACCAATCCAAAAAAAAGAAAAATCTACTCCCTCTGCCTTTTTTTCCTTTTATCTGTCGTTCTCACGTTCCTATATGCCCCAAAGACTGGGCGTACTAGTATCTTGGAAGCGCTTTTATGGACTGTGGAGGCTGGAACTGAGCTTTGTCATCCGAAATTGATCGTCACCCATCCATGGAATTAAACTGCATAGACCCTGTGCCTCAATGGCTCAGGCACTTGTTGTACTTGGTACGCCTTTACAGTGCCTCCACCATAGCTGCATGCGAACTGGACCTGTGTCCTGGCCCATTACTCATCAATCATCATGGACAGCGTACAGCCCCGATGACGATAACGATTCGCCGGCCCAGTGAGGTAACGCCCTTTCTTCTTCGTGTCTCCCGTCAACTCAGATTGGGGGCTTCCATGCCAGCCTGAGGGCACCCAAAGGAAAAAAAGTCGATTTATTTTACTTCTTCGAGCTATGGTTGTAGTCCTATTTTGTTCCCTCAAACTCAAACTAAACATGTCCCCCCCACCCCCCCACCTCACCTCCCTCACCAAAAAAAAAAAGAACTCAAAATAGACATCTTATCCTCTAAATTTTCAAACTCATCACATTTATCTCCCTGCCCTGGTTTTGAAGGTAGTTTTGTCATTTTTATCCAGTTATAAAAAAAATTGATCAATACTTGACAACGTTTTTAAATTACAGGAAATGTCTCTAGTATAAAAATTCTAAAAAATAACATAAAGATAGATTGGGATACGGAGGATACAAGTAAAGTAGTTAAAGATTATGAAAATATATCTAGATTTTTTTAAAAAAAAATAGCTATAGGAAGAAACATTTGCATAAAAAATATAGAAAAGTTCAAAGACACTCTAACCAATGTCTAAACATGTTTCAAAAACTTTTGCCTTTGCAAAAATATAATACGCAACAAAGATGAATTCGACATACATATTAATGTTGAATACATTCATGATATGCATCCGTGCTCGTTGCATTTGCACCTTATGTTTTCTATTGTGAAAAGTTTTCAAACATATTTGGACATCATTTATAATATTTTTGGGCGTTTTCTAGATTTTCTTGGATTTTTTATTTTTTCTAGAGCTAAATTTAATTTTTAGATGCTTCTACTGATGTTTTTATGAGTTCTAAATATTGTATTTGGATTAAACGCATCTTAATATATTTCTTGAAACTTTTTCTAGAATTTTTAGAACATTTTCTATGGCTAAATGGCCTTATCAAATATGTATCGATTTTCAAAAACTTTAAAAACAAACTGCCTTCAAAATTATTTTTAAAATAAGAAAGGGGTAATTTGAATGGTTTTGAGAGCTCAGGGTTAAGATGTCTAGTATTCAAGTTCAAGAAGAAAAATCAAGCTATGTCGATAGTTCTGGTAGGTAAAATGGACTTTTTGCACGGAAGTTTACTACTTGCTCGGTCCGGGGAAAACATGCAATAGATGCTCCGTGCTGGTAGTCTATGTTTGACCAAATTTCTAGCGAATATTTTACACTTATAAATTCAAATTAATTATTAAGAAAATTCATTTCGTAATGAATCTAATGGTAGTTACTTGATATTATAAATACTGATATTTTCTATCTAAAATTAACTGAACTTGGGATACTAAAACATGACGGAGGGAGTATTTCGCAACCTAAAAGGGGACAAGTTCGAGGTAGGGAAATATATTTCCAAGCCTTGTTTCTCTGATATTCTATATTTTATGGAAAAATAGAAATGGTAACCATAAATCTAAAAACAGAAATGGCGAAAAACAATACATAAGAAAAACATTTGTTATTGCTATTCGGACCTAAAATCAGTCTATATCAGTCTTTCTAGGAACTGAGGGAATTAAACCTCTAAGATTATGGTCAATTTGAAGTCTGGATGAGGGAATTAAACCTCTAAGAAGTCCACACATTGGAACCGGCCATGAAGGTTTTGAAAACCCAATACTAAACGGAAGTTGTATTTTGGCATGGTCATGTAATGGTTTCGATCCCTGACGGGATAATTCAACCTGTCCTATAAACATAAAGGGCCAAGAGCAATTATGGGCCACACCAAACAAGCAATCTACTTTCTTTATCCTCACTCTTTATCCAACCTTGATATGTTGTCCATCCTTTGATCTTGACGATTAGAGATGATGTTCTAGGCGTTCTGGTTGACACCATTGACAGAGTCCCTCCCGAGTGAGGATTTGACTTTCTCTTTGCTGATTTGCCTCTAAACTAGTCGTTTATCATCACACAAGTGCGATAGTTATCCTTGCTAATTTTTTCATAAACCTAGCCGTCCTTCTCACCAAAAAAGTGTGATAAACATCATTCGGGCACACATTCATCGATCATCAAACGAAAGGCTAGGCCACGAAAGGCTAGGCCCAGGTCCTAAAGCTTCCAAAATGGATCTTTTCAAGCTAGTGGAAACTTTGGGAAGATCACTTGATTGCCAAAGGCTACTGGAGCGAGTAAACTAATATCACAATCATGATTAGAAGTTTGATTAATTAAGAAAACAGAGGACTTGGTGGGGATGGGATAGTACTACTGGTATAGCATGATTTCGTACCAGATACCAAGGCCACATAAGTTAGAATACAAGACTTTAACAATCTTGAAAATGTTCGCCTCCACATGAAACATTATATTGGATGCATACAGCTCTTATTACTTGAGCTAATATCTTATCTGAAGACATCCAAATTATTACACCAAACATACAGTGGCATTTAAAAAAATGATTATATCTACCCTGTTGACCCAGCTGCAATCACCGATTCCGCTTTACCAAGAGAAGCTGCCATTTCTGACCATCCTATTGGGTAGTACGTGGCACGGAAGGCGATATACACCACAGCGACCGTGCCAATGGCCACCACCAGCATAACGAACAGGATGGCAGGTCTCTTCCCCCACTGTCCCATGACCCCGAGCGCAAACGGGTAGAGAAGCACGAGGATCCAGACGTTGAACACCATGCCCAGCACCGCGTGCTGCGCCTGCTCCGTGAGCAGCCCCCACGCCGCCGCCTTGCCAACCGCCACGCCCACCGCCGCGACGACGTTCACGGCCAGAACGGCGACGGTCGGGAGCAGCAGCGGCACCCACCGCACGACGTACAGGTCGGCGAACCTGTCGCCGGAGCCGGCGGCGGCGGCCTCCGTCTGCTTGGACGTGAGCCTGAAGTGGATGCCCTTCCCCGTGACGAGCTTGAGCGCCATGTACAGCACCGCCGTCGGGTACACCCCGGTGGCGCCGATCATGTAGAACTGCTCGTTGCGGCACCAGTCCAGCAGCGTGATGCCCGCCCACCGCACCTCGAACATGCCGATCACGTGGATCATGGCGATGATCGCCACCAGGTAGAGAATGTACGCGCCGAAGGGCCGCTGGATGTAGTACTGCTCGGAGACGAGCCACATGAGCGGGAACAGGTTGTAGGCCAGGATGAAGACGGTGACGAGCGGGTAGGTGGACATGTTGAGGTAGGCGACGCGCTGCAGCGGGTGCATCCTGCGGCCGGCGAGGAACGCGTTGCTGTGGGAGAAGAACATCTCCAGGGAGCCGCCCGACCAGCGCAGCACCTGGAGGAGGCGCTCGGTGAGGTTGATCGGCGCGGTGCCGCGGAACGCCGCCGGCTCGACGGAGCAGTAGATGGAGCGCCACCCTTGCCGGTGCATGCGGAACCCGGTCACCACGTCCTCCGTCGCGATGTTGTACACCCACCCGACGTCTCTCCCCCATCGAGTCCCGTCCTCGTAAGCGCACGTCATCAGCGACGCCAGCTCGCCGCTGACGACGGTCTCTTCGTCGTCATCGGCAAGGAACACCGGCGGCGTGATAGATCGTCGTTCTTGGTTCGCGCCGTCGTCTATTACTGCGTTTACGAATAATGTCGACCTACCGTAATATTCTTTGCCCTTGTCGTCGTCGTCGATCACCTTGCTCTTGTGTGCTCTCCACCGCGGCGGCTCCATGCCGTAGAGCGCGGCGCGGCGGAACATGGTTCCGGTGCCGAGGTAGGAAGGCCCCTGCAGGCCATTGAGGGAGAGCATGGTGCCGTCGAAGAAGACGCGGTTGTGGTTGGCGTACCGGTCCGTTGGGTCGACGCCGTCGAAGCGCTGCGGGAACTGGACGAACGCGGTGTTCTGCCCGTCGCGTGGGTCGAGCATGAAGCACATGGCGGCGCGGAAGGCCTGGGAGTTGTTGATGTAGTGGTCGCAGTCGAAGCTGATGAGGAACGGCGCGTTGGAGAGCAGCGCGGATACCCGGAGCATCGCGTTCATGGCGCCGGCTTTCTTCTGGTGGTTGTAGCCGGGGCGCTTCTCGCGGGAGAGGTAGACGAGCATGGGGAGCCGCGTGTCAGTGTTGCTGAAGTCGAATGGACTGCCAGCGCTTGCTGCTGACCCGAGCTGTGGTTTCTGGCTCGGATGGTTTAGTACGACCTGTGTCATCAAAGAGCATGTTAATCAAGTACATTATTAGCTCAAAGTTTGTTAAAATTGATGAATATTTTAAAGAAATCAGAGCTAGCAGTGTGATGGAATAAAGGTATCCTTACCTTAACAATTCCAGCGTGCTGTCCTTTTCTATGGTTCTCAGCCTGCTCGATCCATGTCCCAGGCCATTGTGTGCCATCAGCCATCCACGTCGCCTTCTTGATCATGCCATCTTCGTCTTCCTTGGCATGCTTTCTGTTGTACGTTTCAGATCTTTGGTCGATTGTGCTGAAGAGAGAGTCGATCCTCACCTTGAACTCTTCGTATTCTCTGCGCACGCGCCTGTGGTCACCCGTGAACTCCTCCGGCATGCTCCCCGTGTACGGCCGCCTCTTCACCGCGAAGTAGCTCTCCGGCGCTCTCGGCTCGACGCCATGCTTCCGGCAGAAGGGAACCCATAGCTTGGCGAAGCATGCGACTTCGAGCATGGCTTCGTAGTGCACCAAGCTGCCGCCGTCGTCGGAGAGGTAGCAGGCGTACTTGTCGACGGGGTAGTCGGTGGCGAGGATGGAGAGGACGGAGTTCACCGTGTACAGTATGGGTTCGTCTACCGGGTCCACGGTGGTGAGGAAGACGTCGATGCCCGGCAGCTGATTGGACTCGCCGCCGCCGGAGGTGGAGGACTCGTGCTGATGGTCTCTGAGGGCGGCGAGGTCTGGAACGCGCTTGATGGGGTTCAGCTTCGGGAGCTGGTTGAGGACCCATGAGAAGCCGAACCAGACGTCGCCGACCATGGACGTGGCCCAGAGCCACACGCCGTCGTGGTTTCGGTGCCGGATGCGCCATATGAAGAACGCGATGATGGCGATCAGACGCAGAAGAATCACAAACCTGACAGAAAACGGGCAAAAAGATTAGCATATCGATCTTGCCGTGGGCAAATTATTAAGTCAGAGACAGCTTCTGTAGCAGTCATCAGTTTTTTATAATAGCAAGTGATGACTGATGAGATTGGCAAGATTTCTGTCGACTTGTCGAGTTAGGATTGTCACCTAGCAACGGACAGTCTTCCATTGGACGGCCAAAATGGCAAATTATTAGTAACCTGTAAGGATGCAGGATGCTGCCCTTGACCTTCATGGTCCGGAACAGCAGGGGCTGGCTGCTGGAGCTGCCTGCAGACATGTCTCCCTCCTGGACGGCCACCCAGACATCATCGTTGTCCTTGGCGGCGGCGTTGATCCGCTTCGCCACTGGCGAGTCGTCAGCTGCGGCCGAGCTGGTGCCCCTGCTCTCCTCGCCGGCGACGCCGTTGGTCGCGTCGACGTGGAGGCTGGCAATGGCATTGACCCGGCGAGTCACTGCCGCCGTAGCCATCATCTCGAACGCTGAGCCACACCTAGTTCGTGTTGTGCCGTTGGTGCATGAGTCTTCTTCGACCGGGATTATATAAGGCGGTAAAGCAGAAGAGTTGGAACTGAAGGGAGAGAGAGGGTTCGTTATTGGGCAATGAGCATATAAGAAGGAGTAGAGTATCAGCTCAGCTTCTTTTTCTTCAGCAGGGTCAGAATACAGCGACTGGGTCTGAGAAGCCGCCATGGGAAGCCGCCATTGCCGTATACTTTTCCGCTCTTGGGATCAAGCTGCAGCTAGTAGTGCACTACAGCAGAGAATCAGGTTCTGACCGATCAAATTCAGCGGCCCAAAAGTCACCGTCTCGATAAAGAAATGTTTCTCGGCTTGTGTGTCTCAAGTTTCAAAAGGAATATGACATCTTTATGAAAAACGTGCACGCTACCCTAGTGGTAATAACAGCTGGGCTGAAAGGCACGGGATGAGAAGGCGGCGGCGTCGCTCACTTTGTGCAGGGATCGATCAGCATTCAGCAAGCAGTTCATGGAACTTCACTGGTCTGTGGAGGCTGCTGCTCTCTGGCTGGAGGCTGCTGCTGTTCCTGATTGCTGTGGGTCGTCTGAGAAGTGAGAACTTGAGAGGAGAGCACCACTCGCTACCGGGACTTCGCCGTCAAGGCGAAGTGGCGAATCAGTTTCGGAGATGCCGTGCGTTGCACCGGGAGTGGCGGACTACCCAACTCTCGACAGGAAAGGTGAAATCGGCGGCCCAACCAGCGCCTATAGTACTCCATATAACACCAGCTCACCTCGCCGCCCACTGATATTCCAGTTGTATCATCTTTTTTTTTTTTTGGTGTGAAATCTTTCTGAAGAATGATGCTAGAAAAATTCAGTACAGTCAGGCACTCCCGTGTGTTGGAAAATCGTTGTACTTCCCGTTTGAAAGTAAGGTACAGATTGCTATCACCGCTAGGAAAAATTGCTACTGGAATTTTGTGAAGTTTGACCAATCATATTTCGCGGAAAATTTTATATTCTGATAATAGTTGGAACAGCCGAACAGGTTACAGATAGAGTCTGCACTGGAGCCTCGGCACTTATTCTGCTCCATCCATTTCTCCTACTTGCTTAAGTCAGATTTTTCTTTACTATTTTTGGGTTTCTAAATCTTGTTTGCTAGCCAAAAATAATATAGGGTTCAATTTTTTTGAACACAATAGAGCGCAATATGTATAGGGTCCCATTGCCCGGTCCCTTGTTGAACTAGACTGACAGACTGTACCAGACCAAAAACCAAGTAGTTTGAAGGGGAATATATAGCGCTATGTATCATCAAGTACGAATAAAGTATTTATATTTGATACAGACATACAGTGGAACGTAACTGGTCTCCTACTTAATTACTACACAAGCTAAAAAATGCAATGCTTTCGTGGACTAACAACACTGTCTATGTTGGAATAACATTAGCAAGTAAGATATGAAGAGCCACATATATCAAGCCAACAACTACAAAGATCGCTGGCAGCAGTACTAGCAGGATGATCGGTCTCTTCGCCCACCGTCCCATGATCGCCAGTGCAAAGGGGTAAAGGAGCACCATGATCCACACATTGAACAGAAGTCCCAGAGCAGCATGAGTCTTCTTCGACACCGTCCATACTCCCATATACACCAAGGCCTTGCCCATGGCCACTCCAATAGCGCCAACATTGGCAACCAAAACAAACACCGTCGGAATCAACATCGGCGTCCATCGCATCTCATACAGATCGGCAAACTTGTCATTGGTGTCGGCGGTTATTTGCTTGGAAGTGACCCTGAAGTGTATGCCCTTCTTTGTGAGGAGTTTCTTTGCCATGTGCAATAGTGCTACTGGGTATGCACTCGTCGAGCCAATCATGAAGAACTGTTCATTACGCCAATAGTCCAGCCATTTGACCCCTGACCACTTTATCTCGAGCCAACCAATCATGTGGATCATCAAGATGATTATGAGAAGGTACACAACATACCTAGTGAAGGGCCTCTGGATGTGTACTTCGTCGGGGATAAGCCACATTACTGGGCAGAGAGCATAGAGCAAAATAAATAGTGATGTGACTGGGTAGACTGTCATGTTGAGGTAGGAGACACGTTGAAGAAGCTGCATTCGCTGACCACCGATGAGTGGGTTGTTGTGGGGAGAAGAACATCTCTAGGGACCCACCAGACCAACGAACAATTTGGTGGAGGCGCTCTGTTAGGTTGATTGGTGCTGTGCCACAGAATGCATCATGTTGCATTGTGCAATACATGGAACGCCACCCTCTCCCATGGATGCGAAATCCAGTCACTATGTCCTCTGTTGCTATGTCATAGATGTAACCAACACCCTTACCCCAGTCAGTCCCTTTATCGTAAGAAGCCATCACAACCATCTCCATATCCGTGACAAATGTGTCATCAAGTGGTGGTAGTGTGGTTAACCTTTCTTCTTTTATGGCTTTTGAGACCGAGTCTATTAAGAGTGTGGACTTGCCATACTTGCTAGATTCAGGTGTGATGTTGTCTTGTCTACAATGAGGTGGGTCAATGCCATAGAGTGCTATGCGACGGAACATGCATCCAGTGCCAAGGTAGGATGGTCCTTGCAAGCCATTCAGGGCAAGCATGGTTCCATCAAAGAATACTCGGTTGTGGTTGCCATACCGGTCTGTCGGGTCGACATTATCGAAGCGCTGAGGGAACTGAACGAATGCAGTGTTATCACCTTCCCGTTGATCAAGCATGAGGCAGACTGCTGCACGGAGAGCTTGAGAATTGTTGATGTAGTGGTCGCAGTCAAAGTTGATGATGAATTGTGCATTGGAGAGTAGAGCAGAGACTCGTAGTTGTGCATTCAATGCACCCGCTTTCTTGTTGTGATCATAGCTTGGATTCTTTTCACGAGAGACATATACAAGCATTGGTAGTTGCACCTCAGCAGCACCAAAGTCGTCAGGCTTCTTTTGATTACCGGCTTGGGGATCATGATGATGATTTCCACGGCTTGGATGATCCAACACAACCTGAGGAGGAGAGTGTCAGTGACAAGTTTCTTGCAACTGTAGAATAAGTACGCCCATTATATAGGAGTTATTATTGAGTATCTAAAATTTAAAGTAGTAATAAGTAGTTTGGATAAATATGCCAATTCTATACTTATTTAGAAATCAACAACCTTTAATAGTGAGCTTTAGTACCTTAACAATTCCCGTATGATGCCCTTTTCTATGGTTCTCTGTTGGATCCATCCATGTGCCTGGCCACTGCATCCCATTTGCCATCCAAGTGGCTTGAGCATCATCTCCTTCTGAAGTTCTCATGTTGTTGCAAACATCTGAACGCTTGCGAATGGCGTCAGAAAGATTACCCAAGCGCACCTTAAACTCGTCATAGTCCATCTGTACCCTCTTATAATCATTCATGAACTCTGGTGGTGGTGCTCTTCCACCCTGTGGCTGCACCTCCATCTCAAAATATCTCTCTGGTGCTCTTGGCTCAATGCAATGCTTGCGGCAGAATGGAACCCACACCAATGCAAACTTTTCAACCTCAAGCAATGCTTCATAAAGGACCAATGCCCCGCTATCATCAGAGACGTAGCAGGCAAGTCTGTCAGCTGGATAATCAGTGGCGAGGATGGAGAGGATGGAATTCATAGTATAGAGTATTGGTTCATCAATAGGGTCAGCTGTGGTGACAAAGACGTCAATGGCTGGGAGCTTAGAGGTGCCATCGGGAAGGTCATAGTGTCGCCTGAGGGCAGCAAGGTCAGGTATGCTCTTGACGGGGTTGAACTTGGGAAGCTGGTTCAGGAGCCATGAGAAGCCGAACCAAGCGTCCCCGGCAACCGACATAGCCCAGAACCACATGACATTGGATTTGTTGTTCCTGATGCGCCAAACGAAGAATAGGAGGACCGCGACTAGGCGTATGAAGATTAGTGCCCTGTAACAACAGAATGGTTGGCATCAGAATGATGTCACCAATGCTGGTGAACGGTGAAAGTATGTGCCATGGGATATTCTGGTCTCTCGTTACTGAAATGCCAAATGATTTGATTGTGCATGTTCATGTTACTACCAACAGAAAGGAAACAGCATGTGCCAGTGTTAATGACATTAGAGCATCCAAAGTAGTGCCTGAAACATGGGAGCCGCGTGAATGTGCAGGTCAACACCAGATAAGTTAAAGAAACTTTGCAAATACTATCTTAGTGCGCTCTTAAGATCTACCATGCATCATGCATGGAGAGAAGGTCCACGGTTCCGTAGTAGTAAAAATATAGTACTACGCTATACCTGTACAGCTAGCTACTGCTGATGCTGTGCTACTGTATATTGTCTGTATATATACACTACTGTACAGTGTGTATGAAATAAATGAAAATATATACAGTTGTATGTATGTTATCTACTCTCTCTATTTCAATTTATTAGACGCTTGATTTTTTTAACACCAAATTTGATCACCACTCATTATCTTATTAAAAAATTTGTATAAAATATCACTTTTTATCGGTGCTTGCTTTATCAATAAAAGTTCTTCAAGAATGACTTAAGTTTGACTAAGTTTGCACAATTTTTTTAAATAAGACGAATATATAATTTGAGACAGGAGGAGTAGCTTCCAATAATAAAACATGCACGGTGTTCCTCATGTATGCATATAGAGTATACATGCTTAACAAACAAAAGTTTGTTTGGTCTGTCTGTGTTTGTCTACTCCTTTTTAATAAAATACATGCTATATCACGTTCACGAAAATACATGCTAACAAACAAAAGTTCAGTTTGGCTGCGCCCAGCGTGGGTACCTGTAGGGGTGCAGGATGGCGCCCCTGAGCTTGTACTTCCGGAACAGCAGCGGCCGGCCGTCCTCAGCGCCGCAGTTGGTCACCGCTTGCCTCTCCGCCTCGTCAGCGGCCACCCAGTACTTGCCCTCATCGCTGCACTGCTTCGTCTTCGTGGCGCCGTTGCCATCGGCTAGAAGAAGCAGTGGATCGGCGAGGCCGCCGCCATCTTGCACAATGACAGCGCCGGCGGCCAGCGCCGGCGAAGTCATGGAGCCCTAGCTGGCTGGCTGGCTAGCTAACAATGCAAGTAACAAGCTAGCTTAGAAGCCCTCGCTCTCTCTAGCCAATGCAAGCAGTGGTTCGCGGACTGCAGAGAGCGAGAGACTGCGCGAGCTGCAGCGGATATATAGAAATAGAAGAGACGCGGCGGGAATTGAAGGAACGACGACGATGGAAGTGTAGCACTAGGTTGACGATCGACATGGCCCAAGCAAGTCATTGCAGAAAAATGCGTCCGGCTGGATCTCTCCGCGGGATCATCGGATCCATGCATGTGCATCCGCCAGTCGGAGGCGGAATTGAACCCACGCGGCCGGCCGGGGTCGAGAGAGCGCGTCGTGTGGAAACGTGTAGCAACCATGTTGTACTTACAGCTAGCTAGTTTCTTTTGCGTTTGTGTCAGCCGCCGTCAGGTCCAGGAGGTCAGGAGAATAAGTTTGGTGCGTCGTTGACCTTATACCTGGGCTGATTAGTGATTTAGTTAGCTCGTCGTGCTAAGGAGGTCTTCCTCAAAATTTTTCAATTTGTACAGAAATGGAGGGTTCTAGCAAGACTTGCGTTTCATGGAGGAAAGTATCTGCAGGATGAAGCAATGGTTAGAGGAATTCTGGAGGCAAACTGAAGATATGGAAGTGGAAGGGGTGCTGTGACCAAGAAGGAGAAGGGAGACTGGACAGGAAGCAAAGAAAGAAGGCTGAGGAAGATCTTGTGTTTGAACTAGAGCAGGGGCGTCCCTGGGCCCGTGCGGGCTGTGCGACCGCACTGGGCCCCCAAAATCATGGGGGCCCCAACGTTTATTAAGTACCTAAGTATGTATAGTAATTGCGGGCTTCGTTTAAATTACCGAATCAACAACAACTGTTTTTTTTCTCATAACATGACATTTTTGGAGAAAGTGGCTGCGGTGATTCCAATTCTTTTGCACACACACCTTGTCACTTTGAATTCCTATTCCTTCTATCATCAGCGCCATTGTTCATCGTCTCCTCGGCTACCAATCCTAGATGAGAGACGAAGGCCACAACTCGTCAAGACTCCATAGCAGTCTCCAATTTACCAAATAGCCATAGATCCAAATCGTCGATGTATGAGTATCGCCATCGCCTAGTGAACTTCATATCGAGACCCTATTTTATCTACTTAATCTTTTGTGCATTGTCTACGTACATAGGTTGATCTAGTGTCTAATAATTATTCCAACTTGTAAGCTATATCTTCAAATCGGATTAAAATATATACATGAATAGAAAAATTAGAAACGGTCTATACCAGTATATACTTTGTGATACATTGATATGTATTCCATTATTTTCTTATTTTTGGCACTAGAGATTAGACCTTCACTTATTGTTTCGTACAGGGCCTCCCATTTTGCCGGGACGCCACTGACTAGAGCTTACAGGCTTGAGTTCCTTTTCCTTTTTAAGTATTCTAGTTCAATTTCTGGCTAGTTGATCCGAGTAGAGGCTTGTTTCTTTTCCTATATGTTTTGCTTTTCATCTTAAACTGGTATCCCCAGTCCTGTTTCCTTGTTTCTGTTAGCTTTATAAAAGCTGGGATTTTCCTCTGTCAAAAAAAAAAAAAAAAACAATGCAAGTTGGTGGACGAAGGAATCGATCACCACACATCACTGATATCAGACCTGCATCAGACTGTAGCACGGCTGCCTAGCTAGCAGTGCTGCTATATATATATATATACATAGTCGGTCCGATTTGTCGCCGAAAATAATAGTACTGGCCACTACCATCGTAAGATTGTCTTGTTGAGAACTCGATTCCATTCATTATTTGCTAATAATTATGAGAGAATTATTTCTCTGGCTCTAAAAAAGGTGTCTCTTAGTTTGTTGGCTTTTATCAAATTTAGTTATTTGGTCTTAAAACAAATTTTGTTTGGTTTCTTAACCATTCGGTTAGTTTGCTACGATAACGGTGTTAAGTTGTACGTAAAATTACTAATCTATAGAAGCATTGCTCGCGCCTTTCATTTACTATTTAAAATGCATATGAAATTGTCAATTATAATCCAAAAGGTACTTGTCTTTCGCTAACTATTTAATTGACACCAGAGGTGAAATAGTAATTTCACATACAACTTAACACTATTATTCCAAGTAATCAAACAAAACTTGTTTCAGGGTCAAATAGCTAAGTTCGATAGAAAAAAGGAGCCAACAAACTAAGAGGCACCTTTTTATGGCTAAAGAAATAATTCTCTCAATAATTATCTGGCTAATAGCTTATATAGAACATCTTCAAGAGATTAACCAAATTATTTTCTAAAGGTAAATTTGGATATTAGAGAAAAAAACGTCTCTAGACTCTGTAAATGACTCTAAATTTAGTAGCTCTTCATCTTACCTCATTCGCTCCCTATTTTTAGATAACCTACATTACTAGCCATCCTTTTATAGAGTTGTTGGAGTACTCTAGTATTTTTTTGTCAAAATTTATTTTAGAGAGTAGCGAAATCAGTAAATTTGGCTACTGTCTTAGAGATGCTCTAAGAGCCTATTTGGATCCTATGGCAAAAGTTCAGACGTGCACTTTTAGCCTATTTTTTTATCATGGAAATCCAACCAGATGTGCTAAAAGCGAGCAAATATGGAGAACTAAAGTGTAGTCCATTTGCTCTACAAGGGGCACTAAATTGGGCTAGAAGTGCTTTTGGGGTTGCACTAGATGCCCCCAAACCCCCACCCACGCCAGCGCTGTGCATGTGCATGGTTGTGCAAGTGCATGACTTAATTAAACAAGGGGTGAATCAATCATTGTAGGATAAATTAAAGGACTAAAGTTTAGTCCATGGACTAGTGATCCAAACAAGATTATCTTAGCTAGCTAACTATTAGCTACCTATTAGTTAGAGGGTGTTTAGATGCATGGCTAATTAAAAATGCGACTATAAGATAATTATTGGTTTAACTAGTGAGGCAAAACCTCAATCTATAATACTTATGGTTTTAAAATCTTCCACTATAGTTGGCACTATCATTGACATAATTATTTGAGGAGGGTCTGGTTATTTTGCTCTCACATACAGTTTAGCCGCTATATCTCTATTTAGTCGGTGATTAGCTATTTTAGCAAGCAAACCACTAAATAGCATAGCCTGTGATTTAAAACATTGATACTATATTTTCTTTAGAGCTCCTATTAGGATTTCAAAGGTAGGCTAAATCAGACCGAGGGACGAACATACAACAAATCTCTACCTAATAATAAAAAACCAAAATTTCAGTCCTTTTTTTTGTCCATTCATTTTTTTCATCCACCTCTCCATAACTAACCTCTTCCGAATATACTATAACTCTCCTAATATATATATGCAATAGACACAAGCCTGGAGAATAGAGATATGAGTTGTAGCCTCGTCAATCTTTAGATTAGAGTCCTAGATAGAATCTGTAACGAGACAGAGTCCATAAAGGTTTAATATGATGTATGTATATTTTATTTTTTTTATTTTTTTCTATGTATTCTCATCTGATATTTTATAGACCCCTTTTTTTTTCTAGAAACCGTGCACGTCTGAGTTCTTAAAACAGAGTTCAAAGTCTAAATATAATAACTAAATAAAAGGAATAAATCATAACATTTTTATTTGTTTTTTATTCTCCCATACGGATCCGTTAAGGTAAATTCCTTTTTTTTTCAAACTCAACTATAGACTTATTTTATTTTGGTTCTTTTTTTCTCTTGTCCCATACGGATCCGTGAGCCAAAATCATGTTCTTTATTTTTTCCTCTCCGCAAAACTCCTATCCAACTATTGTGTCTTTTCCACGATGACACAACAAAAGAGACGATTGGCCATAGGCACTTACACTAAAAAAGTGTCATCTGCATCGACCCAGCGCAGCTTGCAGGTCTTCAACAACATGGATGCATGGTCGTGCTGTTGACTGCGCAGCGGGGGCAAGCAGTGGACGACATGGAGGGCAACGTCGATCGCGCTAGGTCCTTCCTCGACCATGGACACGAATAGCTGCAGGTGGTCTGCTCGGCACGTCACGCGGGCTGGTGGTACCGGCGGCTCCTCCCTGTGTTGAGGTTGTAGTGGCAAAGACCAGCTCCTCCCACATCAAGCTCGTGGCAGTGCAACTGACTCCTACCCACAAGGGATCGGAGCTCAAAGCGACGACGGCGCTGGAGAAGACGGAGCCAACAACAGGGGCACGAACGGAGCTCGAAGGGAGGGGCTAAGGTGGAGGGCTCGCATGGAGAGGGTTGGAGGTGGCGTGCCCGTGCGGTGAGCTGCGTGCGAGAAGGCGGAGCAGAAGTGGAGTTGTCGAGACACGAGAGACCAGTTGCAGTCGCCGAGATGTTGATTATTTTCTCCCGTTGTAACGCACGGGTATATTTGTTAGTATATATTAAACTACTAGCTTGAGAGTCGATTGCAATAAATCGAACAAAGAAAACTGACTGCTCATTTTCTTTTCTTACAGAAAAAGGGAAAAAAAGAACAGAAACTTACCCTTTTGCCCGAATCTGGCCCAGTTCCATACTTCTGTGTCGCCGTCTACAGCAAGCCCAGGTATAAGGCACGGCCATCAAGCCCACGAAGGCACTATTGCTGCTCCAAAGCAGCAGAGCATCTGAGTGCTAGCGTTGGTCTGACCGTTTGAATCGTTTTAGGAAACGCCACCGCGGCCGCGGCCGCCGCCTTCCATTTCCCTACCTATAGCTCGTGCCCTTCGACCTTCATATTCCCCTGCTTGCTCACAAGTAAGCCTCTGTACCCTCTGCCTCTAGTTTGACGAAATCAAATGTTTGGCTTGAGCGAGGAGGTCCTGTTAGTGTTGTTCCGTGCTGTAACCTTCAAGTGTTCGATAAAATGCATGTGCGAACCAGTCGGATGCCCCCTCCTAAGCACTAGTTTGTAGTTCTTTATTTTTGAGATCAATCTCTAGTTTGGTAGAGAGCTATTCTACATAGCTGGTACCTGGTGCTTTATCCGTGTGTTCACTCTGCCTTACTATATGAATTTAGAAATCTGTGTGCCATACATCATTGGCATACCGGGGATATACAAGGATTGTTTTAGGTAGGCTGTGAATAAAATTGCGTGGTTAAAAGCTGAAACTAGGAAAAATGGACAATAGTAGGGATGAATTAAAACCAGTAAGATATATCAGAGCCTAAGATCAATAGCAAAATTGGTGGCAGGAGAATTAAAGCCTAACATCAATAGAGAAATTGTACTTCTACCCTGTAGTCAATGTTGCACATGTGAAATGGGCTGTATGGGGCCAAAATCCAAGTGATCTGAACTTAGTTAGGATTATTCTGTATTATTACGATGTAAGAATACAATGTTTATTTGATACAAAGGAACATAATTGGTTCCTTGGTAACTACACAAGCAATTACAATGTTTTCTATGCCACCTAGAATGGAATTACACCAGAAAGTATGATATGGACACCTACATACAACAGCGCAACAAGTACAAAGACAACTGGCAGCAAGACTACAAGGATGATTGGCCTCTTTGCCCACTTCCCCATGATCGCTAGTGCAAATGGGTAGAGGAGAAACATGATCCATATGTTGAACAGCAGACCCAGTGCTGCATGCATCTTCTTCGCCGCTGTCCATGTTCCAATATATACCACTGTTTTGCCCAGGGCTACACCAATGGCACCAACATTGCAGATCAGAACTGTCATTGTTGGGATGAGCATTGGCACCCATCGAAAGTCATACAAGTCAGCAAACTTGTCATTGTCGTCCGCGGCTGTTTGCTTGGAAGTGACCCTGAAGTGTATGCCCTTCTTTGTGAGGAGGTTCACTGCCATGTGCAGCACTGCCATCGGATATGCACTTGTTGAGCCGATCATAAAGAACTGCTCATTGCGCCAATAGTCCAGCCATGTGACCCCCGCCCACTTTATCTCAAGCCAGCCAATCATGTGAATCATCACGATGATTACGAGAAGGTACACAACATACCTAGTGAATGGTCTCTGGATGTATACTTCATCAGGGATAAGCCACATCACCGGGCTTAGAGAATAGATCAGGATGAAGACTGATGTAACTGGGTAGACTGTCATGTTGAGGTAGGAGACACGCTGAAGGGGTTGAATCCGGCGACCACCGATGAAGGGGTTGTTGTGGGAGAAGAACATCTCTAAAGACCCACCTGACCAACGCACGATTTGATGGAGGCGTTCAGTTAGGTTGATTGGAGCAACACCACAGAACGCATCATGCTCCATTGTGCAATACATAGAGCGCCACCCCTGCCCGTGGATGCGAAATCCAGTTACTATATCTTCAGTGGCTATGTCATAGATGTACCCTACACCCTTGCCCCAGTCAGTACCTTTGTCATAAGAACATGTGACAACCCTCTCTAACTCAGCAAGGAATGTATCATCAATTGGTGGTGGTGTGATTGACCTATCATTTTTCAGGGCTTTTGACACTGAATCTAGGAAGATTGTGGAGTTACCAAACCTGGTAGCTTCGGCTGTGATGTTTTCTGCTCTGCAGTGGGGTGGGTCAATACCATAGAGTGCTAAGCGACGGAACATGCAACCAGTGCCGAGGTATGAGGGTCCTTGCAAACCATTAAGGGCAAGCATGGTTCCATCAAAGAAGACACGGTTGTGGTTACCATACCGGTCTGTGGGGTCAACATTGTCGAAGCGCTGTGGGAACTGAACAAATGCAGTGTTGTCACCATCCCGTTGATCCAGCATGAAGCAGACAGCCGAACTTAGGGCTTGAGAATTGTTGATGTAGTGGTCGCAGTCAAAGTTGATGATGAGTTGGGCATTAGAGAGGAGAGCAGAGGCCCGCAGTTGTGCATTCAGGGCACCTGCCTTCTTGTTGTGGTCATAACTTGGGTTCTTCTCACGAGAGACATAAACAAGCATTGGGAGGCGCTCGTCAGTGGTGCCATGATGTTGTCCACGGCTTGGATGATCCAGCACAACCTGTTAAAGAAGTAACAAAACCATCAGTGGTCACATTGCTGTAACTATCAGCACAAATATTAAATATTCCTGAACTAAAGTTCTGCAAGAAGTTAGTGACTGTCTCATTCCAGAATTTCAATAACCACTAATCTGCACTTTAGTACCTTGGCAATTGGAGCATGGTGTCCTTTTCTATGGTTTTCTGTTGGATCAATCCACGTGCCTGGCCACTGCGTCCCATTTGCCATCCAAGTTGCCTTTTGATCTCCTTCTGCAGCTCTCATGCTATTGTAAACATCAGATCTCTTGCGGATGGCATCAGGGAGGTTGTCCAAGCGCACCTTGAACTCATCATACTCCATTTGCACCCTCCTATAATCATTCAAGAACTCCTGTGCCACCCTTCCAGCCTGTGGTGGTGACACACGCTCAAAATAGCTTTCTGGTGCCCTTGGCTCAATGGAGTACTTGCGGCAGAATGGAACCCACAGAGGTGCGAACTTTCCAACCTCGACCAATGCCTCGTAGAGAACCAATGCCCCGCTATCATCTGAGAGATAGCAGGCAAGCCTGTCGACTGGGTAGTCAACAGCAAGGATGGAGAGGACACAGTTCATGGTGTAGAGTATGGGCTCATCAATGGGGTCGGCAGTGGTGACGAAAACGTCAATGCCGGGGAGCCTAGAGGTGCCTTCAGAGAAGTCAAAGTTTCTCTTAAGGGCGACAAGGTCTGGGATGGTCTTGACAGGGTTGAACTTTGGGAGCTGGTTGAGGAGCCACGAGAAGCCGAACCAGACGTCGCCGACGATGGACATTGTCCAAAACCACATGATATCAGATTTGTTGTGTCTGATGCGCCATGCGAAGAAGGCGAGGACAGCGATTAATCGGATGATGATCAGAAGCCTGTAACATGAAGACGACATGCCGTCAGGTCTCAAGCCATAGAAATGCAAGCTGTGCTCTCGTGTGAGTGTGAGTATGTGACCAGATAGGAAAAAAACAATCCTCCTGCAAGATCCTTTCATCTCTTTGGCAATCCATATATTACTATATTATTAGTGCTTGGAAGAAGATGAGCCCCGGTGGCGTCTCAGCTCAACAGTTGTCCACTAAAGAAAATTTTGCTGGAGAATTTATTAAGCCGCTAGGATCTACTATATGCAGGCAAAGTCTAACAAGCAACTAGTAGGAAATGTGTGTTTCCAAAGCAAAAATATACAGCCTATTTACACCGTGAACTGTAGATAAGTAGAAATTTGGACCATGCACAGTCAGTTTAGCTGATGAGGTGGCTTTACCTGTAGGGGTGCAGGAGGGTGCCTTTGACCTTGTACTTCCGGAACAGCAGCGCGCGGCCGTCCTCACCGCCGGACTCCTTGGCAGCCCGCCTCTCCGGCTTGTCGGAGGCCACCCAGAACTTTCCCTTGGCACCGTGGGCAGCTTTCCTCGTGGCGGCACCAGTACCATGGCCGTTGGTGTTCACTAGAAGTGGGTCAGTGAGGCCACCATTGGCCGCATACACGGCACCATCTGCCGGCGCCGCCGGCGAAGCCATTCCCAGCAGGTCCTAGCTAACTATCAGTTACTTTTTCCCTCTTTTGCCAAGACCAGAGGTAGGTGGGCAGTGGGTACACTGACACTCTAGCCAGTGTGCAGTGGCACACGACGGGAGGAAGCCTGGACCAGTGCTTATATAGGAGGAGGCGCGGCAGCCAGCAAGCCGAAGCACGGGGGTGCCTTGGGCGTGCTCCTCGCCGGGTTGCTGCCTTGCCGGGCAGGTTACAGGCTGTTCACACCTCTGCCTAGAAGTGCACCCATCCAGATACGTGTGCGAGCTGTGGCCAATGGATCGTTCGATCCGGCGACCGGCGGTGTGTACAGACAAGTAAACTACAAGCTCATGCAGAAAACGTGGACCATGGACAGTGAGCAGTGAACGGTGAAGACCTACAGAGCCCCGTCCATGTGCCGCTGCGGGCTAGCTGACCGCAACGCAACGGCCGGAATTCACGGGAGTGCATGGCGCCGCACGTCGTGTTGCAGGGCGCTATGTACGGCAAGTAGAGCGAGGCTGGAGCTAGCGCTGTTATTCATTTGCACCTGTGTCAGGCATGTTCGTTACCCATCACAGGCTGTTAATTTGTTATTCGTTAGCTGCTGGTTCTGTAAGTTCTACTGGGCATGCAATTGGCTGGATGCCTGATTGTGCGCTGTGAAAGTGAGCTTCCAGCGCTGTCTCCGGCATCGGCGAAGGAGGATTGGAAGATGGAAATCAGATCGGTTTGTCTCTCCTTACAGCTCTTTTTTTATCTGGAGCAACCAACAACGCAAGTGGGTCGCGCAGTTGCAATGATCGGATCTGCCTCGAGCATGCAGCCAAGCATCAGCAGCGCATGGGAAACTAGATCTTGTCACTGCCATGGACATGGAACTGTGGAACGGGAGCAAGAAAACCATTCTTTGACGCAGTTGTTTGTTCGTTTCTCCTTTCTTTCAGATCTAAGGCCACTTAGTTTCAGTGCATGTAGACGCTTGGCCTGGATGGCTGGATTAGTTTATACTGAATCATGATCGTGTTGCATGCTCCTCCTGTCTACCGTTGTTTTTTTCCACACTCTTTTTAATATGTCTGGAAACAGGAATCTCTATTGTAGCGGTTGAGATCAGATCTGATGATATGCTGCTAACACATCTAAGTACCGGGTGCTCTGCTGTCATTTTGGGTGTGTATTGACCAAAATAGGAGGGCGAAATATAGAAATTTGTCCAATTGATTGCAGAATTAAGGGTGCAAATTCACGTGCTAATCAAAAAATGAGGAGAATCTATGCATCTATTATGCGTAGCGGGATCTCTAATTATGTACATATATATAGTGCAGCGGCTTAATCATGCGTAAAAGAGTCATAGATTAAGAATCTAATGAGAATCTAAGACCCAAGCCATAATATATATGAGGAACTCATCATTTAGGGGTACTTGAATCCGATGACTAACAAAAATTTGATCATGGGTTCAGTTATGGAAGAAGAAAAATGTTTTCTGTATAACTGATATTGCAACTGCAAATCTAATTTTTCCTTCTGGCATTGTGCTTTGTGACTTTGTCTACTATGTCTCTCAGTTGGAAGCAAACTTTCTTATCTACTAGGAAACTAATACTTGGACGTAGTTACTTTAGAATGAGAGAGTTCAGACAGCTGCAGTAAAGCTCTCTTGGTAAAGTCTGGACAGCCTACAGCTTTTACAGAATGAAACATAGTTTGAGACCGTAAAGGAACATTCAGGCTTTAGTAGGTTTGCTATTGGAGCCTTTACATCGTGCTGTGTCGCCACTAAAATATTCTCCTCCATGAGTGCTTCCATGGTACCAGCTTTCCTTCCATGTTGAGATCTTTTAGTTGCTCTTTAGCTGTAAAGGTGCCTCCAGGCTCCAATAATATGTTTAGGCACATACTGTAAGTCAGTGAACAGATCTATCTTGGTTAACTTACATGGAGTCCTGAATATTAGTTGCCTTTTATGTGGTTCTTCTAAAATAACCTTTGACATCTGCTCCAGTACAACTGATACTGAAAAACAATGTGATTCCTTCTCTGTAAAGCCTACAAAGCTACTTGCTGAACAGTACCAAACTGCATACATTTTGTTACTGTCAAAATTTTACTTTGGACTCATAATCATTCCCAATGCAGCAGCAAACCACATATAGTAAACGGAGTCCCACTGGCTTTTCAACCTCCTGTAGCTGCGAATTTAATATACTAAATATGGGGGTTTAGAAGGTGCTCCACACTTCAAACCGCCGCAGACAGGCTCGAGCCTCAGACTCAGTGCTCTAGCTAGATCCACGTCACCCCTGCTTATATGATTTTTCTCATATAACTTTGACAGCTTCTCCGGTACAAGTGGTATTGAAAAGTAATGTGATTTTTAGTTTTTTCCATAACAGAAGGCCACAAAACTGCTGGACGAAGAATACCCAAACTGCAAATTTGTTTTGAAGGGAAATCTGTATGCTTTTTAATACCCATTTAAAATGTCTGCTTTCGATTTTGTGTAATCATTCCCAAGCGGGAAGCGGCAAAAGCACATACAGCACGATAGCGGTCTATAGCAGTTGTCTGCTCCAATTGGTGCAAATAATCATCATCTGAACTTTTTTGTTCTTGAATCTACCAAAAGGCAGCATACGTGAAAAGCATACCATTATGCATGCTGCATAGTGCTCCATCTGCAAAACGGGTTTATCCTTTACAGTTTAGGGTGTGATGAGAAACACATTACCATTGACGGTTAAACAAGAAGTTACTTAAGTAGAGGGGGCTTTTTTTTTCTATGATATGAAAATAATGTTAGGAACATGGTGAATTGACATATATAAGAAAATTTCCATATCAGTCGATCTTGCTCTCTACTCAAAGGGATAGACAATCGAAAGATGTCAGTGTTCAGAGTTGCGTCTAAACTGGTGTGATCACAAATAGACCAGTGGATCTTGGATCTTGAAGCCTCATTAGTTAATACTTACATCCTGAATGTAGCTGCTGTAGTACACCTCATACACTGTTTTTTGTAATCATGTTCTTTCGTCTCGTGTCTTATTCATCATAGGAACATGCCCATTATACCTCCCGAGGGTAGACCTGATTCATGAGATGCCGTATGCGTCACGGTCACACTAACAACCTACTCCCTCCGTCCCTAAAAAGAGTCGTTACCCGCTTTTAAATAGCTCGCGGTAATTTTATATTAAAAAATATTAATATTTACGATACACAACTAGTGTCATCGGAAAGATCTTTACATCTAGTTTTTTTAACAAAATTATTTAGAAATATAAATATTACATGTATTTTTTATAAATCGAGTCAAACTCGTGATACGAACACCCAAAACGACCATTTTTAAGGGACGGAGGAGTACTAAGTCTACCGAACAGGCACGAGGGCTCCATGTGCACGATACAGCCGGTACTTGCTTCACATGCAGGATCTAAAAAAAAAAAAAAAAGAGCGTGTATAAAGCAGCTGATTGGAAGGGGTATAAACGCAGCTGATACCGTATCGGGATATTCTATGGGTTGGTCCTAGAATACAGGTAGGTTAGCCACCATTGGCCACATTCTGCGACGAAAACAAGAATTTTTTTATATTTTTTATAGTATATGTTAACATTGGAAACTTATTTGTGACTTGCCCTATGCAAGTATGCATACAGCAATTTTGCACTTATGTGGAAGAAGAGGAAATTTTATTGGATGATGATGGGAAATTGAGGTCCTTCAGCACATAGTGGCTCGATGAAGATGGGGAGGTAGACTGCAGTAGTGCTTGGAAAACAATTCTGGCAGACGGTGTGGGCACATCGAGATCACGCGCATATACCGCGTTTCGTCCTGACAAACTTTAGTCCCCCTACTACTAATCTCTGAGCGAAGAAGCCATCCCGTCCCGACAAACAATCGACGGCCCAACCGGTTTCGTCCCGTTCCCGTTAGGCTAGAGATCTGGAGGAGATAGGTACCGCGGTTCGTCTCATCAGATCAGACTCCGTCCGTGTCCTTGTCCTTTTCTAACTCGTGCAGTGCAGCAGATTGCCAATTTGCTATCGCACATGCCAGGAGCCCTTCACATGGTTAGACATGGATGGTGTGGCCCAAACGTATTTTCATTTTTTTATCCATTTCTTAATTCATTAATTATGTGTATGCATGGTTTGTAAATAAACTATTGAAAATATTTATAAAAAATGTATGTCATTAATTTAAAAATACATTGATTTTTATTAGTTTGGTGGTTTATATTACTCAAATAATATTAAAGTTATGATATATGTGAATATATTATGTATCTCTTTATTAATCTTCTTCGACACATGCATCCAATCAAACGCTTCACAAGGCAGATTTTATTGAATTCTCAGACCGAGCATTCTTTTTCAGGTCTCCAACCAAACATGTCCTTATTTACCCCTTAGATTCATGAGCAACCTATCCTTCTCCATTGTTTATTTTTCACAAGTCAGCAGACGGCCTCTGCTTTTCTGTTCTACGGTTTCTCACCCGCCACGCCTGACTTCGTGCCTTCTCTTGTCCCTTCACAAGCGCCGCCACACCTCCTCGCCTGCCCAACACCCTCTCTGTGCCTAGCGCCGTCCCCTTTGATCCAGTTCTTCTCCACCCAACACTTCCTCCAATCTACCTAATTTCCTGTCCGGCTCCTCCCCGCCCAGCCTCTTCTCTGGCCTAGTTTCTCCCTTCCTGATACCTCCTCCCCACTTGGTGCTTGGCCGTCAGCTGAATATGGACCCTCCCCGTGTGTAGGGTGCATTCTTCGTTCCTAGGAGAAGGATGGGAAACAAAAGAAAGAATAGCATGGTTCCAAGTGAGAAAATGAGAGAGAGAGAGAGAGAGAGTTAGTTTAGAAGTGCTTAGTATGTGATTAAAAATTATTTGGGGTTCCAGTGAAAAAACAAATAGAGACCGTATTTTGGTAGCAGTGTACTACTATCAGAGATAACAGTAGATCTTCAGAAAATAGAGACTAAAAAGCCAAATATGGAATATGTTTTAGATAGTAAGGCTGTCTGCAGCCACGTCCGGTACATGATACGGAAGGATTATTAACCGGATAGAATTGGTGCAGCGGGGTCCGTGATATTGCCGTGTCATCCGGTATGGCGCCTTCTGTCCGGTAAACTTGGCGATTCCCCGTACCTGCGCTATCCTGCTGCTGCCGTGCTCTCCTGCTGCTGCCTTCTGGGAAAGCGAGCTTGAGAGAGAGCGCCTGCCAGGAGCACATGCCAGGAAGGTGATAGAGACAGGTCCCAATATTTTCTATAACTAAAAAAATATTATAACTTATAAACTAAAAAAGCAAATTAAATTTTGATTGCATCATTAAATTCGTTTCAATAAATTCTTCAAAACAAGATCTCACATGAATATATTTAAATAAAATTTATAGATAATGACAAGTGGAGCCGTTGTATAGAGTGCGAGATATAGAGAATGAATGGGTACGTAAGAAAGTGATATAGAAGAAAGAATCTTGATGACTAGAACGGAATATTTCTTTTAGAGATGAACATAGAGTAAGATGCTCTGCTCGAAAATCTGCGCAGAGTGTAGTTGCCCGAAGAAAAGAAAAGTTGGCTGAACACGTCAGTCCGTCAAATCATACCATCATCATTCACCAACAACTTGATCGGTGCGGGGTGCAAAATTCAACACGGGGTTGCATGGAGGAACAGGGTGGGAATTGCATGGACTGCTCGAAACGCACATTTCTCGCGCGTGTAGAAAACCGGAACATAGCCGATGGATCTAGGAGCAAAGTTGTGGGATAACTGAATCAGACTCTGAATATAGCTGCCATATTAAATCCGGCTATTTTGATCAACAGTATATAAAGTACGTCAACAGTGTCTAGCATCAGAACCATACGTGTCCATATCAGAGACTAGTAGCACTGCTTTAAAGGAATGAAGAGAGGTACAGTAGTTAGAGAGACTGATCGACTTGGACCAAAGCAAGTCGAATCTCACCAGCAGCGGCGCGTGCATGCCTGTACGAGTGCCTAGCTATATGCATGCATGGCTCGCTATCAGCTTTTCATTTTGTTTTCTGTCGATCAGGCGCAGGTTGAGTGTTGCTGTTCAGTCTGACTCTCGGATAGGTAACAAGTACGCGGCAGTTGGGCGTTGGCTATATCTTTGGCTGATATATTCGTCTCCTGAATATCATCGCATCGAAAATCAGAAAGGCAAGGACAACAGGAGAGCGATACAATACAATTGAACGCGGACCAAAAAGGATGGCCACTGAATTGCTGCATGCCTGCATCTTTTTTCAACAAGTTACTAGTAGCCTAGTACCATGTCCTACTGTTCTTCTCGGACGCAGGAAGCTGCTCTCCTGATTGATCCTCAATCTGGCCCAGCAGCAGCTCTCACATCTTTAACTGTAATCGTCCTTTTTTTTTGAGATAAACTGTAATCGTCCTTGTGTGTGGTGCCAGTGCCACTGCAGTCAGCATTGCCCTATGACACATATTAGTAGGGAAAGTTTTCAAGGAAGTCTTTCTATGGTAAAGGGAGACAGGAAAATCACATGGAAATCTATGGATTCTATTAATGTAGTTTATTCCTCTCTCTTCTCTCTTCATATGTGTGTTTATGTGTGAACGTCCATACTACTCCATACTCATATTAGTTGGCGTTTTGGACAAGGTTTGGGTCAAACATTGAGAACATAAACTATCAATAACTTTTAAAATATTTAGTTTGAAAATGTGAAACTTATATGTATAAATTCACCTTAAAACCCACTTTTATAAAAGTAATTTTATTTTTAGTTTTCTTATATATTTTAATAAAAAATGATGGATAAAGTTAGGTTTTGGAGACCGTGTCCTTGTTCAAAACGTCAACTAATATAAGTATGGAGGGAGTATATATGTGACATCCTGCCAAAATGAACTGTCAATTGATTAGGCAGGGGTAGTCAAGGAAAGTAGAAGATTGGTGTGATAAGCCAGGCAATGTGCTATGTGCATGACTTTGGTTGGCGTGGTGACGGCATCTCATGGGGCTCCAATATGTGAACACCTACTTTTCTCCCGGTTTCATGAGGACTGACGTTTAGACAACCTTTTTTTTTTTCTCAGTGAGCTGAGCTTATTTTCAGACATTCATGAATATACCAAGCTGTAGTAATAATCCAGAATCTGAATTTAGTTACCATAGATATTTATCACCCTTTTATGAATTGCTTGATTTAAATTGGTCCAGCGACAATTATACATAATTATAGCTAAAGTACAATAATTTTTCTATATCTCCATGGATGGAAAAAAATGGACAACAAAAACATGAACACAAATGTACACCAGTGCAAAGACCACAAATGCCACTGGAAACAGGATGAGAAGGATGCTAGGCTTCTTGCTCCAACGTCCTATGACTGCCAAAGCAAATGGTTGGAGGAGAATCATGATCCACACATTAAACAAAAGGCCTAGCATCGCATGCAAACGCTGTGTTGTAGGCCATACCCTACCATACATGATTGCTTTTCCCATCGCCACACCAATAGCCATGGTGTTAGAGAACAGGACCACCATAGCTGGGATCAACATAGGCACCCATCGCATCTCATACATCTCAGCATACTTGTCTTCATTGTCCTCTACTTTTGTTTGCTTCGAGGTGACCCTAAAGCGGATTCCCTTACCCCTTGTAAGGAGCTTCACAACTATATGCAACAACGCCGTTGGGTACGCACTCAATGAGGCAATCATGAAGAACTGTTCATTGCGCCACCAATCTAACCATTTGATACCTGCCCACTTTATCTCCATGATTCCTATGGTATGAATTAATGCAATGATAATGATGAGGAATACAACATATCTAGTAAATGGTCTCTGGATGAGTATTTCCTCTGGGAGAAGCCACATCACTGGGCATAATGCATATAGTAGGAGAAAAAGTGACGTGACAGGGTAGATATTGTAATTGAGGTATCTGATCCGTTGCATTGGATGGAGCCGACAGCCAGCTAATAATGGGTTGTTATGGGAGAAGAACATCTCTAGAGAACCACCAGCCCATCGAACAATTTGGTGGAGACGCTCAGTTAGGTTGATTGGTGCAGTGCCACGAAATGTGTCCACATCCATGGTGCAATACATGGAGTGCCACCCTGCTTGCTTGTGGATGCGAAAGCCAGTCACCATGTCCTCGGTTGCCATCTCATATATGTACCCAACACCCCTCCCCCAATCTGTCCCTATATCAAAAGAAGATGATACAACCAACATCATCTTAGCAATAAATGAGTCATCTAAGTTTGGCGGTGTGATGTGGCTTTCTTGTTTTAAGGATTCTAACACTGAGTTCAAAAAGGGTATGGAGTTACCAAACTTGCTACTATCAACCAAAATGTCATTATGTCTCCAACGTGGTGGGTCAAAACCATAGAGCGCAAGGCGGCGAAACATGCAACCGGTTCCGAGATAAGAAGGTCCTTGGATACCATTTAGGGCATACATAGCTCCATCAAAGAAAACCCTATTATGGTTGCCATATCTATCTGTTGGGTCAACATTTTCAAAACGTTGGGGGAACTGAACGAAGGCTATGTTATCTCCTTCCCTTGAGTCTAGCATGAAGCACATAGCAGCTCGCAAGGCTCGAGAATCATTGATGTAGTGGTCACAGTCAAAATTGATGACAAAGGGTGCATTAGAGAGCAGAGCAGAGACCCGTAGTTGGGCATTCAAGTTACCCGCCTTCTTATTGTGGTCATAACATGGGCTCTTTCCACGAGACATGTAGACGAGCATTGGGAGACGTGCATCAACGCCATCAAAATTGAGTGGGTTCACATTATTGTCAAGTTGTGCCTTACTACAATTTGGATGCTCTAGCACAACCTGTCAAACAAAGAAGCATATCATTAGGCATTTTACATGTTAATAACCAATAAATTATATGGGTGGTTTCTAAACTATTTCTAGAATTGCATATCTTATGGGTCCACAATATATTTAAATACCCTAATTCCCATCCAAAGGAATATTGTTGTAGCCTTGAAGTTGATATGGCAAACTAATATGGAACCCGACATGTAGCTCCACATGACATCCATTGTTTCTCTCTCCCGCGCCTATATTATCCTCACCTTTGGCCCCACCCTCTTTGATATAGATTCAAAGCCAAATGAACCACAATGGTTGATTCCCAGCTATGAATCGCCATACTTGTCGCCCCAACCTCCACCAACATGTACCATGGTGAGGCCTCTCCCTTCCCTATCCTTGATGTTTCCACTCTTTGGCCCACCTATGGAGAGAGAGAGAGACATCACATGACTTCATGCCCTATGGACCCTATATGTCGAGGTCATCCATGCTAGCGCCATAGCATCACCCTTCCCCTCCTTAATGCCTAGGTGGTAGGTGATGGGCCTAGCTGCACTACATAAATATAATAGAGCTATATTAGAGTTGTAGATTTGTGGTCTTTAGAGTTTAGGGACCTAGATGAGAATCTACGAGTAGGTTTTAAGTACCAAAAGTGTAATTTACTCTATATATGTATCTAAATATTCCAAAATATAAACTACTTTGTTAAATGCCTTATATGAACTTATTCATAACCATAAAGTTGATTATATACCTGGACAACTCCTTCATGATGTCCTTTCCTATGGTTGTCTATTGGCTCAAACCATGTTCCTGGCCACAATGTCCCATTCGCCATCCAAGTCGCCTTTACAACAACGCCTTCAGTTGTTTTGATGTTGTTGTAGAAGTCCGATCTCTCTCTAATAGTGCTAGTGAGCATCTCCAATCTTGCCTTATATCGCTGATACTCCACGAGCACATGCCTATAGTCGTTCATGAACTCACTCGGTGATTTGCCGGTGTAGATTATCCCCTCTCGCTGAAAGTAGCTTTCTGGAGCTCGTAGCTCAATGGAGTGCTTCCGACAGAAGGGCACCCACAAAGCGGCAAAGTTTGCCGTCTCAACCAACGCGTCATACTCGATCAGTGTGCCACTATCATCAGATAGATAGCACGCATACCTGTCAATGGGGTATTCAACGGCGAGGATGGAGAGGATAGAATTCATAGTGTACAACACTGGCTCATCAATAGGGTCAGCGGTGGTGACGAAGACGTCGATGGCCGGGAGGATAGAGCCGCCATCAGGGAGGTCGTAGTACTGCTGTAGAGCATCAAGGTTGGGCGACCTTTTGATGGGATTGAACTTCGGTATCTGGTAGAGCAGCCATGAGAAGGTGAACCAGACGTCAGCGACGACAGAAATCACCCAGAACCACATGACGTCAGAGTTATTGTGCTTGATGCGCCATCCGATGAATAAGATGACGGCGATGAGGCGTAGTAGAATTAGTATCCTGTGTTTAGCACAAAGAAAATTTTGTAAGGGATTTGTATTTTGCCACTAAAATGTCAAGCGTCAAATGAATTACATCCATATTCAGTCAAGTTTAATTTGGTAGCCTTTTAAACAGAAGGCATTAGTTTGTTACAGTTGAAAACGGAGGCCAAAATCCACAGCAAAGCATGATGCAAGTCCCAATATATACACAAGTCAAATTTTTATTAAGGTGTCCTACACACATTTGTTAATGAAATTCATATCACCTGTAGGGGTACAGGAGGGCTGGCTTGACCTTCTTTTCTCGAAACATGGGCGGACGGCCACCGTCGCCGCCGCTCTCCAGGTCCGCCGCCGCTGTTACCACTGCGCTCGGCTCTCGTTGGACATCCACCCAGTACCTGTCGTCCTTCGCCTCCGCCTTCATAGAACCACCCTTCATCACTTTGGCATTGCCGTTGGGTGCAGTGGTGACCACGACCACGGTGCTGCCGTCGTTCGTGAGCAGCAGCGGTTCGCTGAGGCCGGTGGGATCGTCAGGCGCCAGCGTCGACGACATGGAGCCTGCTGCAAGCATGCATATGAGTGAGTGAGCTGAGGTTAGTGCCTTGATAAATTTTCCACTACACGTATGCAAATAAAGTGCCTTGATAAATTTTCCACTACACGTGTGCAAATAATCGATGGATGAAGAAGGTGCTAGCTAGCCTGTGCTTACGTAATGCGTGACGTGAGACCTGCGTTGCTGCGCGTAAGAGGGAGCAGACGCTTGTATGATACTCCAGAGCAGGGTACCACGCGGCTATATATATGCAAAAGAATGGCTCAGTTGGAGGGCTAGCTGTAAAATATAATATGGCACAATTGATCATCATTCATGGCTTTGGAGGACTCGGGCGCCTTGCCGTTATGCTATGTAGACTGATTCTTACCAAATTTATATACGATTTTTTTGTGTTTATGTTATTTAAACTGATTGTTATTAAATTTGTGTACAGCCTCTTCGAAAATCCTGCGTTTTAAGTACACCTTAGATTTTGCATAGATGGTAAGGGCCACTTTAGTAGAACTTCATTTCTTAATTCTTGAGCTTGACTTATTGATTCTCCCAAGGAGTGATTCTCGTGGGAGAGCGAGGTGGGGAGCATGTGAGAATCAATTCGGAAACAATTCTTGTGGCAAATAAAAAGGGAGCAGTGGAGACTGGTGAGTGAGGGTTTTTTTAAGCTCTCAGCTCGTAATGTAAATAGATAAGTGTTTAATAAGCCTTCGTGAAAGCTGAGAGTGAAGTTGAGGATGGTACTAAAAAGGGCCTAATTCCCCCGCCAGTTCCTGTTGGCTCCTCTCTGCTGATCCAGCTCTGTAGATTGTTAACATTCGGTGCAGTTGTGGGCGATGGCACGTCCCAGACGACCTGCTCTCCACACGGTGAAATCGAATTACAACCAACCATGTTATTTCTTCAACTCTGTACATCATTAGTTTTCTAAGGAAAAAAAAGGGAGAATCCGTCATGTGGAAATTTGGCCTCGATGACCATGCCTCTGACAATGTGACACAGACTAAATTTTTACCATTGCATCCAAACACATCTTAAATTGACGCTAACGCGGAGGTTGTTGGCTCGATCGGCTCACATCGGCCGTCAGAAACCAGTGCCCCTGTGGATGCCTTTCGGAGCGGCTATATATATGTGCAAAATAATGGCTTAGTTGGAAGACTAGCGAATATATATATGGCACAATTGATCATCAATAATGTCTTTAGAGGACTCGGGAACCTTGCTATTATGCTATTTAAACTGATTCTTATAAATTTGTATATGATTTCTTGTCTTTATGTTATTTAAATCTGTCTTACTGTTACTAATTAGAGTTAAATAGAGGAAATAATAAGTTTATGATAATTGGTATAGACTATGAATTAGCTATTTATTTTGTAGAAAATAAACACAAAGAAAAATATATAATTTAGGACAAATAATTATTTACTATTAAACAGTATATCTTTTAAAATTTTAGCCCATGCGAGAGCACGAGTTGATAGACTAGTTATTATTAAATTTATGTATAACTTCTTTGAAAATCCTGTGTTTTAAGTAGAACTTAGATTTTGCATAGGTGGTCGTAAAAGTAGGTACAACAATGGGTGTATCGCCCACCACGTAGCTGCCTGGCCGAAATGGAGAGAGGAAGCCAAGCTTGCCGATGCTTCTATTGATCGACGCAATACGGAGGCCGAGACGGATTGTCATATGGCTCTAAGTTTGTATTTTGATGAGCTGGTTTGGCTTATACTAAGTTTTATCAGACTTGCTCTAAGCAGTGCCGGCCCTAGGGGAGGGGCAGGGTGTGCGACGGCCGAGGGCCCAAGCCGGAGAGGGGCCCAAGCCCAAGTATACAAATCCCTAAGCCCTATATACCAACGTCTTTGTATTTGTACGTGTTTTTTCGCTTGTACGTAGTGCCAGCTCAACAAGAAGCAAGCAAGTAGTGCCGACCTTTGTACGTGTCTTTTTTTGGTTTCACCATGATAGAAGGCAGGAGCCGCACCGCACGCCCGCATCGTCAATTTGCGGAGTTGCGACTTGCTCTCGCCACACACAGACGGCGATCGAAGGGCCTGTGGCGGAGATCGGAGAACGGTGAATGACGCAACGACGGAGGCGAAGCGAGGCAGGGCCTTCTCCGCTTCTCGCCAAGTCGTCGATCAGGCCCTAGGTATTTTTTTCCTATTTACTTTTTAATAATCCGAATTTACCATCGAGAGAGATCTTGGACACTTTTAATCTTAATCCGGTCCTTGATGATTTTGTATCAAGAAATGCCCGAAGAAATATATTTTTTATGAGAAGCGATGGATATTACGAAATTATATTCTTCCTTAAGATATTTTTTTTGTCTTTATTGTTCCTCGACAAATATCAGACATGTTAAATCTAAAATATATCATTGGATTTGATTTCGCTTTACAAGAAAATTAGATCTTATATATATTATAAGATTTTATATATAGTATAGAAGGACCATCACGGCAAGTTCGCCAGAGGGCCCTTTAAATGTTAGGACCGGCACTGGCTCTAAGGGTTACTTTGGTAGAGCTTTTACTTCTTCATTCTTCTGAGGAATAATTCTCGCGAGATTATTCTCGTGAGATTTTGAGGTGGGAGCGTGCCAGAATCAATTTCAAAATGATTCCAGTGACAAATGAATGAGGAGTAATGAAGACTGGATAGTGGATTTTTGAGCTCCTAGCGTGGAAGCTGAAAGCAAAGCTTTTAACTGGAAGCTATACCAAAGTGTCTAATTCCTCCAGTTCCGGTAGACTCCTCCATTCTTCCTGTTGATCCAGCTCTGCTGACCGTTAACATTCGGTGGTGAGCGATGGCACGTCCCGGACGGACTGACCTGTACACGGTGAAATCGAGTTACAACCATCCGTTTTGTTTCTTTCACTCCGTCATTACTTAAATAAGAAAAGAAAGAGATAATCCATCATTTGGAAGTTTGGCCTCGACGAAGCATGCCTCCAGCGACGTTGGCAGTTGCTAGCGCGAGCTGACGGCCGTCGGTGGATCGGATACTCTCCATGTCATTGATCAACATACAACAGAGGTTTTATTTGAGATAAGACCAGAACATGCATCTTGATTGATGATTGGTTAAGAGTTGCTTCGGGGGGCAGCTCGGCCGTGCATGCATCTGTGTCCACGCCGACGCCGAGCCGGCAAGCGCACCGGCGGATGACACTGATGACCCGGAGGTTGTTGGCTCGATCGGCTCACATCGGCCTTGGGAAACCTGAGCCGCTGTGGATGCCTTTCGGGGATTCGTTCCGTCCGGGCAAGCACCATGCCATGGCATGCATTGTGATTGTGGCACGTGCGACATGCGAACCGCATACCACAAGCATAGAGGTATAATTACGACGTGCTGCTAACTGTAGTCTTCTGACAGCACCCTTCACGAAGCAACGTCGTCCTCATCAACCCTCCTTTGTGTAGCAGCAGTAGTACGATGTACTCGTATCGGATCCCCCTGTCCTCATGCATCAGATCAGATCATCAAGTACCAGTAACCTAACCGCGGGTGATCCCCCTCTCCTCATACATCATGCCAATACGGTGGCCCATCCTGGAGAAGGAACGCCTCCTTCAGATCACCGACGATCCGCTTTCGGCCTTCCCAAGCGGCCAAGAGCTTGTTTGTCTGCCTACTCAACTCGCATCGACGACGGACAAAACTTGGACCGTTGGATCTAACGACAACAGAGAATTACTCCCTACATTCTAAATTATAAGACGTTTGATTTTTTACTCTAAATTTAACCACTTGTCTTATTTAAAAAATTTACACAAATATTATCAAATTTAAGTTATTTTTGAAAAAGTTTTATTGATAAAACAAGCCACGATAAAAAGAAATAATATTTTATACACATTTTTTAATAAGACAAGTGGTCAAACTTGGTGCCAAAAAAGTTAAATATCTTATAATTTGGAATGGAGGAAGTAATAGAAATGCTCCCTCACTCTCTATAATATACATTACTTGAGTTGTCCTTAGTCTTTAAACTTTAACTAAACTTCTAAAAAACCGTTAAGACTTATGGTATCAAATTAGTATCATTATATTTTAACATAGAATATATTTTCATAATGTGCATATTTTATATCATATATATTGTTATTTCTATAAAGTTAGTGAAATTTAGAAAAGTTTAACTAAAATCATTCTAAGAATTAATTTATTTAAGAACAGAGTGAGTACAGGACTTGAAAATTATGAGATTAATAAAAAAAGAATATATGTCATTGGATTTTATGATGCTCTAATGGCTAAGAATATAAGTATCCATGTCTAATACAATATCTATAAATTATGAGATTAGTAAAAGAACATGTAAGGTGTTAAGCTTTGCATAGGTTATAAGTTATTCCATTCCTTTGTGTTTAATAACTTTTTGTAGATAAACTATGTTTCTCCAATTTATCGCATAAAGTTATATGTAAGTTATACATCGTAAGTTAGATGTTATAAGTTATCCATTTTAAGTTAGATGCTATAATTTATATAATTTTTTGCTGAATAAGATTCTTCGAAATATATGCAAGTGAGTTATAGTTTTGTTCATCTTGTAGTGTAGATCATACTGGTGTAGACAGAATTTAAAATAAATATACCATCCAGAAGTTATAGTATGTTAAAATAAATGTTTTGCTTTTTTTTAGTGGGGTCAGCAGCAATAGAATAACAGCTTTTGAGAAGCAGCGCGCATCTCCACATCTGCACAACAGGAACAGCGAGGTGAAACCAATCCAAGTCCCTTTCTCTTCACTCTTCACCAGCTGTAATTGAACGCTGGGACTGCAGTTCTGTGTCTTTTATGTATATTGTCAACTACTGTGAAATTACAACGATTTTGTTATATCACCATAAATGGAAGAAATTTGACAAGGAAAGAATGAACACCAATATACACCGCTGCAATGGCCACAAATGCCAGCGGCAACAAGACGAAGAGGATGGCAGGTTTCTTGCTCCACCGGCCCATGACCGCCAGCCCAAACGGATAGAGGAGCGCCATGATCCACACGTTGAAGAGAATCCCCAGCGCCGCGTGCCTCTTCTGCGCCGCAGGCCACACTCCACCGTACACGACCGCTTTGCCCAGTGCCACGCCGATGGCCATGACGTTGGAGAAGAGCACCACCGCCGGCGGGATCAGCATGGGCACCCACCGCATCTCGTACATGTCGGCGTACCTGTCGCCGTCGTCGTCGTCGGCCGTCTTCTGCTTCGAGGTGACCCTGAAGTGGATGCCCTTCCCCGTGATGGGCTTCACCGCCATGTGCAGCACCGCCGTCGGGTACGCGCTCATCGACGCGATCATGAAGAACTGCTCGCTGCGCCACCAGTCGTTCCACGTGATCCCCGCCCACCTGATCTCGAAGACGCCGATGGTGTGGACGAGCCCGACGACGACGAGGAGGTACAGCACGTAGCGAGTGAAGGGCCTCTGGACGAGGATTTCCGCCGGGATCAGCCACATCACCGGGCAGAAGGCGTAGAGCAGGATGAAGACGGACGTGAACGGGTAGATGGTGAAGTTGAGGTACGCCGTCCGCTGCAGCGGGTGGAGACGGCGGCCGGAGAGCAGCGGGTTGTAGGGGGAGAAGAACACCTCCATGGATCCGCCGGACCACCGGACGATCTGGTAGAGGCGCTCGGTGAGGTTGATCGGTGCAGTGCCATGGAAGGCCTCGCGTTCCATGCTGCAGTACATGGAGCGCCACCCTTGCCCGTGGATGCGGTAGCCGGTGACGATGTCCTCGGTGGCGATGTTGTATATGTACCCGACGCCGTTGCCCCAGTCCGTGCCTTGGTCGTAGGACGACGACACAACCATGGCCATCTCGGCGAGGAACGCCTCGTCGAGCTCCGGAGGCGCAACGCGGCGCTCCTGCTTGAGAGCCGCGGCGACCGAGTTCAGGAAGAGCACGGAGCTGCCGAACTTGTCGCTGCCCACAGCGACGTCGTCCTCGTCGGACCTCCAGCGAGGCGGGTCGACGCCGTAGAGCGCGAGGCGGCGGAACACGCAGCCGGTGCCGATGTACGTCGGGCCCTGGAGGCCGTTGAGCGCGTACATGGCGCCGTCGAAGAAGACGCGGTTGTGGTTGCCGTAGCGGTCCGTGGGGTCGACGTTGTCGAACCGCTGCGGGAACTGGACGAAGCCGGTGCCGTCGCCGTCCCGGGGGTCGAGCATGAAGCACATGGCGGCTCGCAGCGCCTGCGAGTTGTTGAAGTAGTGGTCGCAGTCCATGTTGATGGTGAAGGGCGCGTTGGAGAGCAGCGCCGACGCGCGCAGCTGCGCGTTCAGGTTCCCCGCCTTCTTGTTGTGCTCGCGACCCGGGGTCTTCTCGCGAGACACGTACACCACCATCGGAAGCCGAGTGTCCACGCCGTCGAAGTTCATGTCGGTGCCGCCGCCCTCTGCTGGTGGAGGCTCACAGCTCGGGTGGTTCTGCACAATCTGCATGTCACAGCAAGCACAACGCACATCGTTTAGCTTTAGGAATTTATCTATGTCATACACTAGAGTGAACCTTCATACATTACTACCTTGACAATGCCAGCATGGTCTCCTTTCCTGTGCTTTTCCGCTGGCTCGATCCAAGTGCCTGGCCACTGTGTGCCATCAGCCATCCATGTCGCATGAGCACCCCCTTCCTTTGCTTTCATGGCGTTGTACACGTCTGACCTCTCCTTGATGGTGCTCGGGAGCATCTCCAGCCTCGCCTTGAGCTCCTCGTACTCCCTCTGCACATGCCTGTAGTCGTTCATGAACTCGCCCGGCGACCTCCCGTTGTAGATCATCCCCTCCAGCTGGAAGTAGCTCTCCGGCGCCCTCGGCTCGACGGAGTGCTTCCGGCAGAAGGGCACCCACAGGGCGGCGAAGCTCGCCGCCTCCACCAGCGCCTCGTACAGGACCAGCGCGCCGCTGTCGTCGGTCAGGTAGCAGGTGCACCGGTCCACGGGGTAGTCGGTGGCCACGACGGAGAGGACGCAGTTCATGGTGTACAGCACCGGCTCGCTCACGGGGTCGGCGGTGGTGACGAACACATCGACGCCCGGGAGGATGGAGCCGCCGGAGCCGAGTTCGTCGTCGTCGTAGTGCTGCCGGAGCGCGGCGAGGTCCGGTGTCCGTTTGATGGGGCTGAACTTTGGGAGCTGGTAGAGCAGCCACGACAGCGTGAACCAGACGTCGCCGACGACGGACGTCGCCCAGAACCACATCACGTCGGAGTTGTTGTGCTTGATGCGCCAGCCGATGAAGAGGATGACGGCGACGAGGCGTAGCAGAATCAGTGCCCTGTTTGTCACAAGTGCAAAGTCGCATAAGGGTACTACTGGTTCCTGAAAGATGCCGGTTTCGTAAAGCTGTTTCAACTTTTAGTAAGATACCATTGTCAGAAAAAAGAAAATTGCCTTTCTAAAAAAAAAGAAAAATGAAAATTGGTATGGACTACAATCTGCACGTTTTCGTTTAAGATGAAATGCAGAATCGGATTCAGCTGTAGTGCTCTGCTTTTCAGTAAAGGCTTGAGGCTTTGCAGACACAATTATTTCAACAAATTTCCATGCCAACACCCACCCACACACACACACACACACTCACACACACACACACACACACACACACACACACACACAAAAAGACCTTGGTGATCCTTTTTTGGTTTCATACTCTTTGCCTCAGTTCATTTTTTATAACTAATGCCTAAGTTCAGTATCATTTTAGACCTTTTGGTTAGGAGAGAAAGATACATCACCACCAAAAGGCCCGCCCACGACTACCAACGAACAAAAAGATTCAACCAAAAATAGCCCAAAAGTTTGAAAGACATGAGGTTGAATTGTTCGATATCATCTTTGATAAGCTAAGGCAAGGCTGCAAATCATTATTTTAGAATGTTATTTGGTTTCTTTCCGTCTACAAATGTTCCACCACACATAAGTTCGAATCCCATCAATTTTTTTTTTTGAGTTCTGTTAAATTTGGCTCGGCACTATTTCAACGTTTTGAACATATAATGCAGCCTTCAGCCCCCCACCCCACCTCAAAGTCCCAAACTGAAAGTCACATTATTCATGTTTTGCCTCTCGAACTGAATGCAAGCTAGCCATTGATGTAGAAATACGGGTACGAACTCGCTCGGCCATTGATGTAGTTTAAAAACATCCGGTTGTTGCTTACCTTTTTTCCCCTTCATTTACACTATTATTACGATATTATTATGATTATCTCACTTCCTATCACCTAAGGCGTCATTCAACTGTTGTGGGCAACTGTGCAATCAGCACGCACCTGTATGGGTAGAGGAGGGCCGCCATGACCTTCTTGTTAGAGAAGAGAAGCGGCCGGTCGTCGCCGCCGCCGCTCTCCACGTCCGCCACGGCCGGCTGGTGGTGGACGTCCACCCAGTACCCGTCCTTGGCCTTCACGGCGTCCTTCCCCTTGGCCCGGCTCTCGCCGCCGTGCGCACAATTGGCCACGACTACCGTGGCCAGAGCTCCGTCGTGGAACCGGCCGCCGGCGTCGCCATTCGGGAGCAGCGGCTCTCTGAGGCCGCCGGCGGCGACGTCTTGCTCGCTAGCAGCAGCACCGCCGGCGCCGGGCACCGGCGAGGACGACATGGCGCCTGCAAAAGCATGGACCTTGAGAGCCTCGCGATTGATTGGCCAACAAGGCTGTCACTAGGCACACACAGATAAATTGCTTAGGGCTTCTCCAGTGGCGTTTATAAAGCGACTCATACGATAGTTTTATTCGGCATGAGTCGCGTGCAAGACCATGGAGCAAATCAATGTATGCGATGTGTCATGAATCGATCACCAAACATGAGCCGAAACAAAATAACATTCTTGCAGCAAGAAGAGAGGAAGGGAATGGAGGTAATCATGGGAGAGTGAAACCTTTTTTATTTGGTTGGTCCACAGGAAGAGTAGTTGTACACCAATGAAGATTAAACGAGATCGACTCAACTATATCCTGCACAGGCATACACATCAATGGAGATTAACGAGATCAACTCAATTCTATCCTGCACAGGCATGAGACCGACTCAATTGTATCCTGCACTGCACAAGCATAAGTGGCCTCGGCGAATTGACTCACCACTACGCATGCGCTTACGTGGAGCGTGAGGACTGTACGGCACGCACAGCCAGTCCTCTGCCAGAGAGAGTAGTGCTGGGATTTGTACGATACACACTGCAGCAGCATGCCACTGGGGCATATATATACATACGTACAAATTTCTACAGCTCGGCTGTCACGAGTGCACAGAGGTAGTGGCAAGGCATAACCACGCCTATTCATCAGCTAGCTCTGCTTCTCTTTTTTATATAAAAAAAATCAGAAACGTTAGGAATTAGTAATTAATCTCCAGTATTGCACGCATGCTGTATGAAAGAAGCGCGGTGAAGAGAATTGTGTAACACCATAATGCCATATAACTCATGTTTTCTAAGAAATGGGCATGGGATTGTACCAGCTGACTAGCACAGCCTAGCAACAAGAATAACCAAAACATGACTAGGGGCGAAACAACAACGCCACCACAGCGAAGTGACTAAAGAAATATGGCCAAGTAGCTATCCATTGCCTAAGACTAAATAAGTGCCCACGACGACACCTCCATGACGATGTATACGTTGTCATCATTCGTTTGACAAATCGAATGCCTCCAACGAAGCAGCAAAGGCTTTTACCTACAACCCAAATATCCATCCTCCATGAAGCCACAACTGAAATCTAGCCAAAAAAAAAAAACTTAGAAAGGCCAATGAAGCCCAAAGGAAGAAGTAACGTGCCACACTAGGGAGGAGACTGTGACAGTGGGCGACGACATTGCCACAAGGCCGAGGAAGAGCCTCAACGATGGGCTGAGGCAGGCAGAGTAGATACATGATGAGGGGGTATAACCAAAGTGGTGACAGTGCAAAACTAATGTGACTACAATAATAGAACAGAAGAGGTGACACGAACATAATGCAAGATTGGAAAAACAAAGGCGCAAAAAATGCCAAAACAAGCAAGGGGCACTCCATGCACAATATTCATCGATGATTCCACAATGCCTAGATTTTGGGATATGATACTGATATGAAACAACAACTAAGATCAACTTGGTGCTTAAGTTTTCAATCGACTTGTAGGTCACCTATATGAATTGATTAATTGTAGAAATCGGGTGATCATCCCAATTTAAGTAGGGTTTAGCCTTGCTACCCAGGACATGTGAATAAAGAGGCAATATGTCTTATGCCTAGTTTTTATTCAACACTAGCCTCAGCAAACAAAGTGAGGTGGTTATGGGAATAGGGGGAAATCGTTCCATGTGTCACCCAAAAAAGCGGGGACAACCACATAACCAGGGGTTTCACTTGACACTGTATTGTGCAAGACAAAGGGTCTTGTTTGAAGAGTACACAACTACAGGAAGACTATCACCTTTGGTGAAAGCCATTGTCGATAACCTCGGTTATCACCGCCTGTTCAAAACGGGTGGTGGTAACTAAATTTCATCACAGCTAGATTGGCATTCAATCAGACAGCTGTAGCATCGTAGTTCAATCAAGCAACAAACAGTTGAATACGACCACTAGTCTAGCAAACGATCCTGGCGGTGATGATGGAGACATCAACATCAATATAGAAAATGATCCAGCGGTGATAATGGAGATATTAACGTCAGTTAGGCGTACCATACAGGGCAAGAGAAGGGAGCATGGAAGCACCATTCTTTGTTCACCTGAGGCAACATCCACTAGAGACAAGGAAAACGATCACTAGCAAAGTAACTTGGGACTAAATCAAACATGAGCGTCACACTTATAATCAAAGTGACCTGGAGCAAAGGAGAAAAGGACAGTGACACAATAACGATAGAGGCAGCCAAGGTAGTAGGGCTTTTAGGTGTGGAGACCTAAGTGACCCAAGACACTTCTAACCTTCGTAGAGCTTCTTCTGGGATAAGAAACCTAGTGTGGCGTACCTTTGTAACAAACCATCATATACAATTACTGACCACCATGCCAAAAACTACAACAAACATCACACCCTGTAATCAAGGACTAAGTCTACAAGGCAATGGTTGGAATCTAATGTAATAGCACCCTTAGGCTTGTAGCATGTAACCAAATCACTACCACCACAGTTAGTAGAGACCACCACACCAAGGGACTAATGTCAAGAAAGACAGAAAGCGATGAACCCAAGCTAAGGCACGCCCAAGGTAATTCTTTGGTGCATGATGGATCCTTGTCGCAGCTTAGTTGTGAATGGGCAAAAGGTGTCATCAATGGGGGTGGTGGAAGACATCACCTAGCCAAGGTGTGACACAGTTGTCCCTTTGACGAGGCTTTTTCTCCGGCGAGGCCATGCTACAAGCTTCAATAGTTGATATCCCAATCATTCAATAATCGAAGTCCACAATCTTCTCACGTATGTGCATCCTTATAGAACCACTTTCATTCTTCTTTGGAGTAACTAGGAAATGTGCCCTTACTCTGCAATGCAATATACAATGCAACTTGTTGCACAGTCACATAGATGATTTGCGGTTTCAACAATGAAGTCATATTTTCAAATTTGGTATTAGAATCAAACTCCATGTTGCCGTTGGATGCATCTTGGAATTCTATTGGACCAGCACCATCTAGTAAATATGCTTGTTCATTGCATGGGAACATATCGTTGGTTAGCGATCACTTAGATGATTTGCATCTCACGTAGATTTATTCAACGACTTCGCTATGACGCCTTGATAAAATTTATAAATCCTTCAACAAAATGCATGAACAAGAATTTATAAATCTTTTAGGAAGAAATTCATATCATGTAATGAAGCTGGCCCTGATGAAGTTCTCGGCTAGATTCACCACTACACATGCGGGAACAATAAGTGGCATAAGGTCATTGTAGGAAATAAAAAAAAATACACTTGATAGAATATTTTCTCTTTGTATATAATATTAGATATACATAGAGATAGATGTGACAGCAAGAATCAAAATTGCATCTACCTGGGCAGAAATAAAATCGTAATAATAATCATTTCTGTTGTCTTGAGCTTCCGGTGGTGAAGGGTTTGTGTGCGCGCCATTTGACAAGCGCGCGTGGACGCGTGGTGTCTACCGCAAAAGTTCAAAAAGCAGAGACGGACCGATATGGAAGAGTCCCGAGCGAGATGCCAAGTCTGTTGAGCAGTACGTGTCGTGTCGTTTTCTCCCGTCGTCGAGAAGTGCTAGAATGCGAATCCATGGAGTTTGTGCTAGGCTTTTCGTTTGGTGAAAAAGTAGAAAACCTGGGTTCCTTTTCCCGGCTGGATGGAGGTCCCTTTCTCGAGTGGATGATCATGAATCACATGTGAGACAGATTGGATGGGGTCCTTGCTGTTCACATATATGAACAAAAGATACGGTAATTTTTTGAATTTATATTTGTTTCTATGGGTTTAGTTTCACACGTGAGAAACACTGTCCTATATCTGGTTTTGCTAGCTAATTATGAGAAGCTTGCAAGATGATAGCCCCAACCGAAGTGGACAAAAGCTTACTAGAATATCTACCATGGACCCAGGCATGTGTGCACCTGTGACCCTTTTTTCAAGTGGATGGACGGCATCGGTGCATGAGAACGTCCGTGTTGTGTGTGTTGCATACCAATCAAGCTGGGGTTTGGTTAGGGTTGATACTCCTAGCTTGAGCGAGGTTCTTGGGCGTATTCACACGTATGGGAGGTTTTATTTGTTTACTTCGTTTAGTTTAGGGAGACGGCATACATACATACACACTTCTATTGCTAGAAATGAATGTAATAAGTACTACAGCAATATTTTCTTTTATTAGAGCATTTCCAACAGTTTTGTAAACCCACTTAAAATCTTGTTTTTCTTGACATAATGGGAATAATGCTAGAAAATAATAATATGAACATTTGTAATTAACATTCTGAAAAGTCAGGCAGTTTTAGGTTCAATTGAACTAGACCTACAGAAAATAATATGAGCATTTGTATGTCTAATTAGGTTTACTATAAAAATATATGGTGTAATTAATCTAATGAGATTAAAACTTCGCGGTGGAGTTTGAGCTAAACTATTATGCTAGCTATGTGTCATCATTATTAATTGGCCAAATAAAAACCAGAGCTAACTGTATGGCCCTTTGGTAGATCTCACACTAGCTCTAGCTTCTCTGACGCACGCATTGAAGGCGGCAGGAGCTCTAGCAAAAGGGGGTCTATATGTCTAACAACTTTTTTTTTAACGAACTAGGAGCTCTAGAAGGATGTGATCTTATCTATGTATAGTGTGTACATGAATAAATACTATAATTGTACCGAGACCGAGACTTAAAAAAAAGTTATTATTGCTGACATGGCAGGTAGTGTTTTCCACTCTTAACTACTCCTGCTGCTCCTAGATGCTCAGTACGTACACGCCAGCTGGCCGGATCTTGGCTGATATCATCCCCAGCACGTCATCCAATAGCACATCATCATTCGGCGGGCGAGAGCGACAGGGAACGTAAAATCAACAACAATCCAAGCAAGTCCATTCATCGTTCGCAGATCGATCGCAATGAACACATGCGACACACACTACTTCCGGGTACTATGTGGTAGTAGTACTGAAGACATAGCAGTGAACGCGACAGCTAGCGAAGGAAAAGCAAGAGCCATTGGCTGCGTCATTTGCGACCACGGTTGCATTGCATGCACCATTGGCTATAGCTCATTGTCGGATGCTCGAATCCACTCTCCTGCTTATTGTTTGGACCACGGTTCGGCCACGTACGGTCACAGGAGTCAGGACCAAGAGAGGGTGTCGATCGTCTTTATCCTTCAGTGCTGATATGTTCCACTTCAGTGCGTGTAGCCATGCATGCGGCGCACATCCAAATGAAAGCAGCATATATGCTCTCTGCCCCTCGATGTGCTAGCTGCGGTTCACGTCCTTCTATTCATAGCTACGTTTGTGGACATCGATCGGCGCTTGGTGCCGACCCAACGAAAGGCTACTAGGCTAGCTAAGCTAAGATTGGCGACGGTGTGAAAAACATGCATGGAGCAGCTACATGCTCGTTTGGCAGCTTAACGAGATTGTATTGTATGGCTCTGAAACATCAGAAAGCTATGTGCATGCGTAGCTGTGTTGACTGTTGTGGCTCTAATACCATTACTGGAAACTTGAATACTCCTGTCTATGCAAAAGCACAAAGACAAGCTCCCCTCCTCCCAGTGGTATATGTTCCCCCTAACTCAGTAGTTGGCGGCACGTTTTCCGTCCTCTCTTGATTTCAACAATCATCGGAAGAATGACAGCGAAGAATGACAGCGAATCATAGTCGTTCTCTCCTTTTTCTTTCTCCACACAAACAATTATTGTGTTTCCGTTACATGAGTAATAGAAATGTGGTTGGCCTTGGTTCATCAAAAAGAAAAAGGCAGAATAGTAATATTTTTGTCCCCAGCTATATCGTCTGCGTGAACTTTCAAAACTATTGTTCCAGTCCTCATCAGCCTTCACTTTTGAGCTTAATTTTATTCCAGGACTATCAAAATAATTATTTCAATCATCAAACTTTACATTTTGTGCTCAGTTTCATGCATGAACTACCGAAGTGCATTTCAGTCATCAAACTTCTCTTTGGTGCATACCAAGAGATGCAAACTACCATATAAAGGTGCGTTCCTAATCCATGCAAAGTTTCAACTTTTTGCAATAAAGCACATATAAAGGTGCATCTATCCATAATATCAAAGTGTGCTTCTACCAACAGATGTGTTTTGCTGTAAACAGTTGAGACACAAACTCACTCTCTAAAAGAGCATCTCCAAGAGTCACTCTTGGAAAAATCATTTGAATAAAAATTCTTCTATATCATTGCACCCTCTAATAGGTTCTCTATATGTTGTTCACACTCTAGAGAACCTATCTTACTCTCTAAATTTGGCTAGTGAGAAATCTAGAATATGGGATGGCTATATTTAAAATCTAATTAAATAAGCTACTTGAGGTTGTTTCATTAAAATTTCTATTTCTACTAATTAGGAAGGATATAAAGAGCCTCCTCGAGATAGTCTAGTAATCACATTCTTTGTGAGGGGCCTTTTGCCACGGAGACAAAGATGAGCTACTGATTCAAAATCAGCTCCCATGTTATAATGCAAGGTATAATTAAGTAAAAAAAAAGTTTCAGGTGCTAATAGCAACACAACCGTCAAAACATGTGATGAATGGACTCATATGTGAGAAGCTTGTTGTTACTTGTTACTAAGAAGCCACAGTGCTCATACTCCAAGCAAATCTAGTGGAACATCCTCGCAACCATAGGGACGAACACCAGCCAAGTAGAAAGACCTAACATCCTATCCTAGTGGGAAGCCTGGCGTGCAAGATGGTACGGCGACAAAAGGAAGGGAGCAGACACACTGTTCGCCCTGGTCGCCTGGGAGCTGTGGAAAGAGCGGAATGTGAGGTGCTTCCGAAGCGAGGAGACCACAATCGCCAACTTGCTTTTGGTCATCCTGCAGGTCACGGACCTTTGGGTCGAAGCCGGCGCAAAGCACTTAGGTTGCCTCATCTGCGAGTAGTCGCCAATGTACTTGCCTAAGGAGGACGTGCGTTGTAATCATATCTGTAACCTCCTTAGGGCGCCAGTGGCACTATGTGTAAACAAACTCCTCTCTTAATAAAAATGATACGCAAGCCTTTTGCGTATTCGAGAAAAAAAAACATTTTAGCTCGGAGTGGAATGCACAACTTCCATATAGCTGGTATAAAAGAATTGAAACCTTTTGAAAAGGATAACACGGAGTATAAAGATTGGACGAGTAAATATGTTCAGAATTATATTCCCAAATCGCAGCGTCACAATCGTCAACAAAAGTAATGGATTCTTCACTATCTTCAATCTCGAACCACGAGTTCATCATTTCAGCGGAGGTCTCCCCATCATATGTACATATTCCATTCTTTCCCTCAAAAAAACATATTCCATTCTTATTCTTCTTCTTCCTTTTAGGGTGTGCAGGTAAGAACTGAAGCCCTTAGCAGCCATGTTCCACCAAGGAAACAGAAACGTGGAACAGGAACAGAAACTTAAAGTGTTATTTTATAATGTGCTCGTTTTCAAAACGTGGCTGACCATGTTCCCATTTCCAGACTGATAAGCTGAATCCTATACTACAATCATGGATGCGCTATTTGTCACATCCAAACCCAGAGAACTTTTACAGTATCGACTAGCTAGAACGGGATGAAATTCAGAAGCAGACTATGAAGAACGATATACGCGAGGCCCACAATTAGGAAGGCAACCGGCAAGAGGCCCAACAGGACGGCGGGTCTCTTCCCTCGCCGTCCCAGCACGGCCAGCGCAAACGGGTGGAGGAGGGCGACGATCCACACGTTGAACAGCAAGCCCAGCGCCGCGTGCCTCACCTGCTCCGACCTCCAGACTCCATGGAACACGACCACCTTGCCCAGCGCGACGCCGATGGCCCCGACGTTGGCGGCGAAGACCACGGTGGTCGGGATCAGCAGCGGCACCCACCGGAAGACGTACAGGTCGGCGAACTTGTCGTCGCCGGCGGCGCCTCCCTCCGCCGCCGCCACCGCCTGCTTGGAGGTGATCCTGAACCGTATCCCTTTCCCGGTGACGAGCTTGATCGCCATGTACAGCACCGCGGTCGGGTACGCGCTGGTGGCGCCGACCATGAAGAACTGCTCGTTCCGCCACCAGTCCGTCCACGTGATCCCCGCCCACCGTATCTCGAACGCTCCGATGGCGTGGATCATCAGGATCACCAGGGCGAGGTAGACGACGTACCTCGTGAACGGCCTCTGGATGTAGAACTCGTCGGGGAAGAGCCACATGACCGGGCACAGGCCGTAGAGCACGATGAAGACGGAGGTGACGGGGTAGATGGTCATGTTGAGGTACGCCACGCGCTGCAGCGGGTGCAGCCAGCCGCCGCCGGCGAGGAGCGGGTTGTTGTGGGAGAAGAACATCTCCAGTGACCCGCCCGACCACCGCATGATCTGGAGGAGGCGCTCGGTGAGGTTGATCGGCGCGGTGCCGCGGAAGGCGGCAGGCTCCATGGTGCAGTGCCTGGAGAACCATCCCTGCCGGTGCACGCGGAAGCCGGTGGCCACGTCCTCGGTTGCGATGTTGTAGACCCACCCGATGCCCCTGCCCCAGCTAGTCCCAGCTTCGTACGCGCACGCCATGACGTTCAGCAGCTCGCCGGTGATCGACTCATCATCCAATGGCCGCGCCGTGGCAGCAGGCCTATCTTGTTCGCCGGCGACAGCAAGCCTTATTGATTCCAGAAAGGGTGTCGAGTTGCCGAAAACACTGGCATCGACGTCGACTGTGATGCCGCCGCCGGCTGTTCGCCGGCGCGGCGGTTTTTCGCCGTAGAGCGCGGCGCGACGGAACATGCACCCGGTGCCCAGGTACGACGGCCCTTGGAGGCCGTTGAGACCGAGCATGGTGCCGTCGAAGAAGACGCGGTTGTGGTTGCAGTACCTGTCCTCCGGGTCCACGCCGTCGAACCGCTGCGGGAACTGGACGAACGCCGTGTCCTCCCCTTGCCGGGGGTCGAGCATGAAGCACATGGCGGCGCGGAGGGCCTGCGAGTTGTTGATGTAGTGGTCGCAGTCGAAGTTGATGACGAAAGGCGCGTTGGAGAGCAGCGCCGAGACGCGCAGTTGCACGTTCATGGCGCCGGCCTTCTTCTGGTCGTTGTAGCCTGTCGGGCGCTTCTCGCGGGCCACGTAGACAAGCATGGGCAGACGCGAGTCAGCTGTGGCACTCAAGTCGATTGGGCAGCAGCTGTTGACGACGACGCCATTGGATTGGCCAAGCTCAGGCGTATGGCCTGGCTGCTCCAACACCACCTGTCAATGCATGCCAAATTGTTTAATTTTTCATCAGCAATGAAATTGATTACTAACACTTTCATCAGCAAATGTATGTATAAGAATGCATGTACACATTAAGGTGACAGGAAAATAATAACAAAAAAGTGCTATTTGTACCTTAATAATAGGTGCATAGTGGCCTTTCTTATGGTTCTCTGTTGGATCAATCCATGCGCCCGGCCATTGTGTCCCATCAGCCATCCAAGTAGCCTTTGCGCCTCCTCCAGATTTCCCGGCGGCGTTGTACGCGTCAGACCGCCGGCGAACCGTGTCGAAGACCATGCCAATGCGCACCCTGAACTCTTCGTACTCCCGGCGCACGCACCGGTGGTCCTCCACGAAATCCTCCGGCGACCCACCGGCGTACGGCGGCGATCTCAGCAGCTCGTCATCAAAGTACCTCTCGGGCGCCCTCGGCTCGACGCGGTGCTTCCGGCAGAATGGCACCCACAGCGCGGCGAACCTGGCCGTCTCCACCAGCGCCTCGTAGTGGACCAGCGCTCCGGCGTCGTCGGAGAAGTAGCAGGCGTGCTTCTCCACCGGGTAATCGGTGGCGAGGATGGAGAGGATGGAGTTCATCGTGCACAGGATCGGCTCGTCCACGGGGTTCGCCGAGTTGATGAAGATGTCCACCCCCGGGAGGCTGGAGCTGCCGTCCGGGCTGTCGTGCTGCCGCGTCAGCGCGGCGAGGTTGGGGATGCTCTTGATGGGGTTCAGCCTCGGGAGCTGGTTGAGGAGCCATGAGAAGCCGAACCAGACGTCGCCGGCGACGGAGAGCGCCCACAGCCACTCGATGTCGGAGATGTTGTTCTTCAACCGCCATATGAAGAAGATGATGATTGCAATCAAACGAGCGAAGATCAAGAACCTGTAGTGTATGGAAACGTTAACATGTATGTTTAACTCCGCACCACACCATATAGTTCTTCAGATTACCTATTCTTGTGCATTAACTAGGGCTGTTTGGATCTAGAACTAAAAATTAGCCCATTTTGTGAAACAAATATTAAACATGAGCTAATTATAGGCTAATAAGAGCTAATTGACTCTATATCCATCAATTAGCTCTTGTTAGCTCTTATTAGTCCAGAATTAGTTCACATTTAGCCTTTACAATTGGTATGTAAAAAAAACAAACACTCCCAGTCAATTTTGTTGCTTATTACTAAGGATCGAAGTGACTAGACGCTGAACAAAATAAACATCCCTGTTCGCTGTAGCTACTTAGCATAGTATTTTGTGAGATGCAGTTGCAACCCCAGCTGCTACAGCAGCCAAAGAAACGCCTGCCGACTTGCAATAAATATACTTATTTATTATTGACCATTGGATTTATTCTTGGTATTATAGCACTACTATTTATATTATCCTAAAAAAATGAAAAGTTGAATTCCACATAGTTAAAAGTTAAAACACACAAAAACCCTCTGTACCATAGCAAAGTACTCCCTCGGTCTAAAAATAAATGTTATTCTCACTTCTCGGTAAGTCAAATATTTTATTAATTTTAATCAAATACATATATAAAAATATTAATATTTATGGTATATAATTAGGTTTGTTTTGGGACATATGAATGTTGAATATATTTTTCATAATAAATTTATTTAGATATATAAATGTTGCTAAAAATTTCTATTAATATTGAGAAAGTTTGACCAGCACTTAACACTTTCATGGGGTCCCTTATTTTAGCACGGAGGACGGAATAAACGCGAATGTACGTGCAGCAGGGCACGCACCTGTATGGGTACAGTATGCTCCGCTTGACCCTCTTGTTCCGAAACAGCAGAGGCCGGCGGCCGCCGCGGCCACTCTCCATATCGGCCGGCTCCAGCGCCTCCGGCTGGTCGATGTCCACCCAATACCTGTCCTCAGCGCTTCGCTTCTTCTCAGCCGCCGGTTCCGCGGCGCCGTTGGCCACGGTCACCGTGGCCCAGGCGTGAACGCCGCCGCTGCCGTTCTCGAGCAGCGGCTCGCCGAGGCCGGAGGAGTTAGCGTCGCCATCGCGAGCACCACCCGTCGCCGCCGGCGGGGCCATATTTGCTGCGCGCGCGCGCGTCTTGCAAGTTGCGAGTAGGTCAGGTCCGGTCGGGCCGCCCGTGGCATCGGTGCGTGTGAATGAATATAAACGCTTGAAGTTGCCGCGCAGTACGTGTGCCACGCCGACGCCGAGCGCTCGGGCTCCGGTGCGTCCGAATAAACTCGACGAGAAAACGTACGTGAGCCGTCGTTGATGCGCCTGCGCGCGTACAAAAGCGGCACCGTGGTCACGGGGGACGAGGACGATGGGTCTTGTCTCGGCCTGTTGAATAACGTTTGCGTGCCACCTGCCACGGTCAGGCCTCACGTCAGACGTGTCGTCGTCTGATGGAACAAACAAGCAGAGTTTTGTGTTGCCACGTAGGAGGCCACTGGTACTCGACCACATTGGCACACATCAGCAAAGCATTGCACGTTCACTGTCTAATGTGCTAGATGTCGTGGAGAACGTGGGTGCTGTGGATCGTTCGTTTCTCACCCGAAAACCGGTTCCAAAAGCGGACACCATTTCGGGCACCAGTGTGGACAGCCAGAAATGCTAAAGTTTTCAGAGACGAAGACGTTATAGCTACCACCCGCAGTCCCACACTGTCTGCTGCTGCTGCTGTATCAAAGTGTTCCCGCTGGGAGTATGTATTCCAACTCTTTCTTTGTTTCTTGCCTTCGTCACCTTTGTGTAAACTTGCAAAGAGTAGCCGAATCTGTTCATTTAGTTCTCGTAAAAAAAAAATCGAACTTGGAAAAAAAAAATCAAACTTCAGTTGCGACTCTACCCAAGAAAAAGTTCAGTGCCTCACTAGCTATGTGCTACAGTACTGTATTTTCACAGGTTGCAGGCAGCAGAGATTGAGCCTGGCGTCACGCAGCAGCATGCCAAGAGAAAAGAGATCGATCGCTGCCAAGATTGGAGATTTTTGGAATCATCTGGCAGCAGCTGGCAGTGTGGCACTAGCACTACCCTGTCTCGGGACGACGACGACGCTCGGAATCAGAGAACAACCGGAGGACCACCACGCATAGAGGTGCAAAGGGTAACTTTTATGTGCACCTTTAAGCCTTATTAGTTCAAATATTTATACTACATTTTAAAAATTTTGGGGAAGTAGTATAAATATTTGAACTAAAGAGGTTTAGAGATGCATCTAAAGGTTATTCCTTTGCACCACTAACCACGCACGCCGGAATCCCTTTTTTCTTTTCTTTTGGAACAGAGGACCATGCCGGAATCGGGATCGGAATCCTTTGAGCTAGATCCCCTGGAATTGGAAATGGGACCACACGTGACTTGCCGTGTAACACGCCCACGACGATGTGTGGTGTGCTCCACCGCCTCCGTCCACCCATATGCAGAGTTCTGCGTACAGAAGAGTTCAGGCACAGACAGCCGCGCCCTCGCTCGGTGGACAACATTTCCAGCGCTCCAGCCTGCTCGTTTCCCAGCAACTGCCAAAAAATCTAGTGGAGCCTTCCATTCGATTCGATGCATGTGCATGTATGTGGCTTGTCCATGGAGCACCTAGTCATCATAGCAAGTCACAATTATTACCTTAAAGAAAAGAGAGAACTTTTCACGATTATCAAGGTACCCAGCTCCGGCCCCTTTGCAGGCCCGTGTACAACTAGTCCGGTTCAGCCTTTCACGTGCCCCAAGCCCGAGTAGCTTTGCCAACTCCCAAGCACGCCTGAGCTGCTTTCTGCTTAGTCGCATATTCATATTTGACGTATGGAAAAGGATGATAACATCACGACCCCTGCGACACACATGCGCCTGGTCATCGCTAGTTGAGTTCAAATAAAGCACCAAATTTCTGCAAATACCTAATCGAGTTAAAGGGTAACCAGACACTAGTTCATTTGCCGACAACTGGTTTAATTTACTACCCAGATTACATGACATAGTTCAACAGGTCTGTGGCATCACATCATCTAAAAGCTAATCAAACTACTAGTTACAAGCTTGATACATCTCACAGCAAACCAGTCAGCATGTCTTATCAGTAACGACCAACAAGACAGAAGGATAACCAGCAACTAGTCAATGCAGCGTCTAGCACGACATCCATCTGGCCTATGCACTGAACCTAGTGTGTCATACATCTGGCAGCGCCCACAAGTAGTAGCATGACACAAAAGGAGCCACATGCAGATTCACCCCTGCACAAGTCGACGAATATATGAGAAAAGGTTTTCGTTTGATGCAATATTAACATTGACTTTTGTTGACCTGCTAGATCAGTATTCAGTATGCTTGAAGTAGGGAATACAATGCACATCCAATGCTTAAAGCTATATGCGACACTATGCAAACTGTTTAGCATGCTAATTTAGCCCTTTGGACATCTAACATCTTAAGATTGCAGAGCACAGCACTGTTGATCAAGGCTGCAAACCAACCACTATTGCACATTGTGGATTACTGCTCGTACTTCCCAGCACCAGAGCAACAACTAATTAACCACAAGGGCGAACTGTCTATAACTCTTGTTTAAGTGCCAAGCAGTAGATCCACGGACTTCACACGGTTAAGCAAACAATAGTGGATAGGAAGCACACACACACAAAAAAAAGGCAGTGTTAACCTGCCGATAGTGCTTAGCTCCTTGGTGAGCTTCAGCTCTAATCATAGTCATTTGGTTTGTTGTTTGCTTCATAGTTTAAGCCCTGGTTGCTTAGCTGTGATAGCACCGTTTGCGTGTGATAGGTGGTAGGATCTGACTCTAAAGCACTTTGTAATGCCATTGTTAAATGTTAATGAAATTCAGATTTCTCTTCAGTAGTACAAAAAAAAAAAAAAAAAAAAAAAAGAGAAAAAAACTGCCTTTGGGTACAAGTTCACAAGTTCAGTATAAAATCAGCACCTAAACAGCATGACGGACTTGTGAATGCAATACAGGCAAGCAAGCAGTAGGGTGCCACACCCCTCCTGTTTCCTCAGAAAAAAATAAAGAAGCTCATCACTACTTAAACCAGTGCTCCCAATGGAAAACAGAAAAGCTCGCTGTTCTACTACACAAAGATCATCCGTACAAAAAATTAAAAAAAAAATGAGAATCATACTTACTTATGCAGTAGGTAGGAGAGTGAATCATTTACAGTAACCTATAGGTGGAAACATGCCCCAACACTAAAAACGTATATTATATAGTACTCTCTCCGTTCCAAACTGTAAGATGTTTTGGCCTTCTAAATACATAGCTTTTGCTATGTACTTAGATATATACTATGTCTAGATACATATTAAAGACAATGTATCTAGAAAAAAAACATTTTACAATTTGGAATGGAGGGAGTAACAGACCACAAAACACTAGAGCACAATGCTGTTGAACAGCATTTTAAAAAAAAAAGATACGGGTGGGAGTGGGGGGGGTGGACAGGCTTTCCAACACCACCATCCAACAAACAAAAAAACACATAAAGAAACTATCTAAACAAGAATTACCTGTTAGACCACCAACAGTCAAGCAAAAAAATCGTAAAGGACACAATATTGATGTAACTACAATAACAAATCTAATGAATAGGACAGCAAGACACATTACAAATCTCAAACAATGCCTTCACATTAAGGGGGCCAATGCTTCTAAATAGCAGTGCATAAGCAAATAAAATGTGAGCAAGCTTACACTGCTTCATATAGTAGGTAACGACAGTGATGGTGGGTACCCAATATATTGGGCAACCTTAGGACAACGGCCACTGTGAATGATCCCTCGAAACCTCTGAACCAGCTTAGTCTTGAAGTCCAGCAAAATACAACCATACTCTTCTTCAGAATAATGTTCACGTGCTCCTTGCAATACTAATTTCCCATCAGCAACACCTAGCATGCTGAAGCTATGCGAACGAGATAATGAGACTGTATTCTCTAGCACCCACTCAATGGCACCCTCACCATTAATTTGGTTGCTTGCACTAAATAGTCGGACTATACGGTTGCGGTGATTACTTCCATCACCAAGCATGAACATCCCACATCTGCTTTCCCCTAACTCCACAATAGCAAATCCATCAAGCTTGTGGTTGGATGGATGATTGACAGGATAGAACTCCATCCTACCCATGTCTAGCACAATCATCTTGCTGCGGAAGGGGAATCCTGACAAATACCAGTAGAAACAGCCATATGCGTAGCTGCGCCACAGCAAGGCCGAGCGCTCAATGAAAGGAGACATGTCAGGGTTCAGATCATACCAACTGTTAGATGCAATTGCTCGCCACTGCCTGCTAGCCGAGGAGAATATGAATGCCACTAACTTAGTTGGGCACTGGGCCAACCAAATCACATTGAACGCACCCGGCGCTCCCTCTGCCTCCTCCTCGCAGCAGGAGGCAAGGAAAACATCGCACTTACGCTCAGCATTCACCTGGAGCGGCTGCTCGACTGCCGCAGCCAAGTCTTCTGGGAGTGGCGGAAGAAGGTCGTAGCGGCGGAACAAGGGGTCGCAGACCGCTATGGTGGTGAATGTAGGATCCGAACCCTCGTCGCAGTCGAGGACGAAGCGGCCGCCGCGGGCGTCCCGGACCATCCAGAAACCCCTGGCGGGGAGGAACGAGAACCTGAAGTCAGCGGCTTCGGCGACGGCGCGGGCGGCGGGCGCGGAGGGGTGTGGCGACTCCGCGGGGTGGAACAACGCGGAGAAGGAGTGGAAGCCGAGCAAGGACGGCGGGTGGAGCGCGTGCAGGCGGCGGAGGAAGGTGCGGCTGGTGATGACGCGGCGGAACGCGGGGCTGGACGCGCAGGCGCGGCCCAAGTCCTCGAGGGTGCGGAGGCGGATGAAGATCTCTGCGAGGACATCGTCGCTGAAGGGCACCTCACCCGCCGCCGCCAGCGATGCCATCGGGAGCCGGGTGCCTACGCCGGTGAGGCTTTGGAGGAATGTGGGTTAGGGTTTTGGCGAGGAAATTGGGGGGATCGGAGGGAATGGGGATTTGGTGTTTAGAGAGAGTGAGCGTGATTTGTGTAACTGAGAACTGTAACTGTGATTAGATATTTATACCCATGACCATGAAAAGATGATTTACATGTCCGTTCGGATGAGAATCTGACCAAGCTATCTCCGAAGGCCCAAGGGTCAACACGATTGATGTTCATCACTTATGTTTAGTAACCAGAAATGTTTCAGATTAGAATGGAAAAAGAAAAGAAACGTTTCAGATTATTAGTATTAGTAGAAATGTAGAATCTAAAATTGCTAACAAAGGCCATAAAGAGAGAAACAATTTAGGAAGAAGCACTTTGTTGGGGGAGAGTACCTACCCAACCTCCGCTCCCAGGCGAAGGCCCAGCAAGAAGAAGCTAGCTTCCACTTTTCCTCTCTATCTTTGTCCCTTTGGCTGTGTTTTCAGGGAATGGCCTACATGAGGCGGAGCATCGGCGGAGGTAGCTTACGTGCGGCGGAGGATCGGCGGAGGTAGCCTACATGCGGCGGAGGATCGGCGAAGGTCGGTGCGCCCGCCACGGAATTTCTAAAGAAGCGGACCTCCGCCTGGGCGCAGCCCCGGGCGGAGGTCGCCTCATCTTGCACCACCGGCGCCAACGACGGCAGGAAGGCGAAGGCCCCGACCTCCGACCCGGTCCTGGCCCAACAACAGCGGATCATACCGAAGCTAAATGCGGCCCAGCCCACGGCATGGAGGAGGAAATGCCGGTGCAGCCCCCCGCAGCCCAAAGATAGCGGTCGTGGTCGGGACCAAAATGCCCCTAGGGTTAGGAGGGCAAAGATGTAATGTAGAAGGAGAACCTGCACTGAGCCACCTATAAAAGGAGGATCTCAAAGATCTGTTGAAAGGGTTGGTGAAAAATTAATAAAGTCATTCATTTCCCCACTCATTATTCGTACCCGGCACTGGAACGGGTTTCTTCTCACCGACCGAGGGTCCACTTCCGGGCGGAGGTCCTCATCCCGAGAGAGTGCCTCCGCCCATTGTTCGGTATAGCTTGGCGCAACATTGGCGCCCACCGTGGTTAGCCAACAAAGACCCAAACATGCCACCAAGGAAAAAGAAGACAACTGAGCGCTGCAGAAGCGGAGGTACCTCACGAGGAAGACCAGGGGGAGAGCGGTGCGCAAAGACCTACGCAGATCCTCCGACACCGAAAACAGCAAGTCACGTAAGAGGACAATACCGCCGTGCCTCGCGGGGCAATGAAGAACAAGCCAACGATCAAGTGCCGAACCGGCAAACGCAGCAAGCAAGAGGAAGAGCCGCAAAGAGTTCAAGTTCAGCTACAAGCCTTGCAAAGCGAGAGGGAGAGAGTCGCCGCAGCCTTCAAGGGGCGAGACAGAGGGCAGTTCAAACCACCTGTGCCGTCGCCGAAGCAAAGGCAGCAGATGGCGATCTTGCAAGCGGAAATACAAAGTATGCTAGCAAAGACAGACGCACGAAGGAATACCAAGCCAAGGGCCACCTTTCGCAACCTTCGCCGCTACTCGCCCATAGCAAGGCGCACCCACCTGAGGACCATCCTTCGTGTCCTTTGGGGCGGCTCAAACACGAACGGTGGACCCAAGATCTCCACTGCCGGAAGGATCGCAGACATCAAGATGGCCAATGGGCTACAAGCCAATCACATTACCAAAGTTCAATGGAAAGAGCACCCCTTTAGTTCATCATGAGCTTTGAGGCAGCGGTAGCCTCCCAGGGGGGAATGATACAGCCCTTGCCAAATCCTTTGTCATTGCGCCGAGGGGGATGCACTTGCTTGGTACTCCATGCTCAAGCCAAACTCAATCTACTCGTGGGAGAACCTCCGCGACAAAATCATGACCAACTTCAAAGGATTCTCCGGTGAGTCACCGACAGCCTTCGGACTGTTTCATTGCAAGCAAAGCAAAAAAGATGAATCATCGAGACAATACTACCGGCGCTTCGTCCAACTAAAAGCGAAGGCTCCAAATGTACCGTAAGAGGTAGCAATAGAAGTAGCGATCAAAGGATCGAAGATTGGCCCGTTCGCAAGACATCCGGCCGTAGAGAAGCCTCGAAACCATGGAAGCATTATACTCGAGTTCGAAAAGTACCGCAAATCGGACAACGACCTCCGAAAAGAGGGTGGAGGAACAAAACCAATACAAGCGTTTCAAAACACCAACAGCAAGCGGCCGATCCAACCAAAGGCTACAGGCATGCCAGCAGCCTCAAAACAAACAAGTAATGGGTATTGACCAACAATCTCAAAGAAAGCCAACATTGTGTTCACCGGTGCCTCCGCAGCCCGCTAGAAATCAACCGAGACAAAACACAGAAGAAACAAGTTTCCAAGAATAAATGTAAAGAAGCCGTATTGTTTTTTCCATGGGGAAGACAAAGGGCACGTCACAAAGGAATGTCCGGAGGCAAAAGAAACCCAAGAGAGGATGAAGAGAAGGAAAGAAGCGGAGGCACCGGCGCCCCAGCAAAGAAGTAAGAGAAGTCAACCATACCTCCGCACCAAGCCGGGCAAAACCAATACGCCCAAGATACCCGGCCCTAAACAAAGACCCGGATACATCCCTCAACACTAGCGAACAGCGTACTTCCCAACCACCTGCCCCGCATGGCCGATACCTCCGCATGCAGCCACAACGCCAAACACCAGCCAATACAGACTAGAGCAAACACCAGCCTATACCCACCCAAGGCCGCCCAACATAACCTATCTAGATACCCAACCCCTGCAATAGAACCTCCACGAAGCTCTACCGCCACCACCCCGGCACTTCAACCACAACCGCAAATTCAGCCTTCGCCTCAAGCAAAACAAGAGCCAAACCCGTAAAAACCAACACAACCCCCATAACCCATCGCCAACCATCGGCCATATACTACCAATTAGCGGAGGCTCGGCAATGGAATTCCGCACCAAAAAAAAAAAAAGGATCACCTCCGCCTAGTAAACAATGTGGCGTTCAAGGTCCCATAAGAGCTTGGCTGAATGGTCCAGTGGTGCCAATAACCTTTACAGAGCAAGACCTAAAACTTGAAAGCTACCCTCACACCGACGCAATGGTGATAACAAACAAACGTAGCAAAGCATGGGAAATAAAAAGAATCTTGGTGGACTCGGGAAGCTCGCGGACATACTCGTTTCGCAAAACACCTTTGACAAGATGCAGCTTGGCGTAAAACCAATTACAACCTTTGGAATCCCACTTGGTCGGATTCGGAGGAAGAAGAGTGGAAGCACTAGGAAAAATAGCACTCCCAAGATCCTTCGGAGATCAAAACAACGCCGTAACAGTAATACATAACCTTTGATGTCGCCGACCTCAACTACCCTTACAACGCTATTCGGGCAGAGGTTTCTCTAACAAATTTGGGGTGGCAGTCTACATGGGCTACCCTCGCATGAAGCTACCAAAGCATTGCATGGAATAATAACAATCCATGGAAGCCGAAAAGAGGCAAGAAACATTGAAAAAATGATACACGCCTCAAGTAGAAATGTCAACTCGTGGAATCAAAGGCCAGTGGGAAGAACCTCCGGACATGCCCAAAGGAAAGACAAGCTTCAAAGCCGGAAGAAAAGACGAAAAAACAACAAAATCGGGCCCTGGTTGGAACAATCCAAGCCCGACGAAAAAGTCACAATAGCCTCAAATTTGATGATGATCAAGAAGAAAAAGAGCCGATGCAAGCCTTGAGGGAGAACAAAGACGCCTTTGCATGGTCTCGGGCGGAAGACCTTCTCGGGAGTATCCAGAGATATCATACAGCGCCATTTAGATGTTAACCCAGCGTCCGACCAAAAAAAGCGTAAACAAAGGAAAATGTCCGAAGACGGGATAATGGCGGCTAAAGCGGAGGTGCAGAGACTCCTAGACGCGAAGGTAATAAGGGAAGTCAAGTACTGACCGGCTAGCAAACGTTGTGCTAGTACCCAAGAGCAATGGCAAGATGAGGATGTGCATAGATTTCACGCAGACCTAAACAAAGCATGCGTAAAAAAGAACGTTCCAGTTACCAAGAATAGATACTTCCACTGACGGGGCCGCAATTTGCGTAAGATTTTCCCTCCTCGATTGTTTCTCGTGGTACCATCAAATTTGGCTCAATAAAGAGGATGAAGACAAGACAAGTTTCACAACCCCCTTTGGCACATACCGCTTCCTCGTAATGCCGAAGGCTTAAAGAACGCAGCTCAACCTTCGCAAGAATGACAAGCAAAGTGCTAGGCAACCAATTTTCAAAGAAATGTCATCGCATATGTCGACGACATCATAGTCATGAGCAAAGAAAAGAAAGAGCACATCGGTGACTGGGGAGACCTTCGCTAACCTCCGCAGCAAGCAGCCTAAAACTAAACCGAGAAGTGTCTTCGCGCAGAAGCCAAGCCAAGATACGGGATGTATTGTAGGGCCGGAAGGAATCACAAAGAAATCCTAAAAAAAAACGCAGCAATACTAGCAATGACGTAACCAACTACCAAAAGGGAAGTGCGTAAGCTCACAGAAGAATAATAGCGCCAACAAGTTCATCTCAAAGTCGGCAGAGAAAAGCCTACCATTTTTCAAAGCACTCGAGAACCTCCGACAAGGTCCAGTGGGGCCAAGATCAATCAAGCCTTTGACGACCTCAAAAAAATACTTAGCCAACACTGAAAGTCACAAGCATTGCAGAGCAAGACGCCACATTACTCCTATATGTGGCAAAGATTCGATCACGCGGTCAAGGCGGTCTTGGCACAGAAAAGGAATGCGAAGGTCAAAGGAACCAAGCAGCCAATTGTACTATGTTTCGGAAGCCCGGCAGAGCCAAGCTGAATTATACAAGCAAAAAACCGGCCTACGCCATCTTAACCGCCTCAAGAAAACTCAAGCATTACTTCCAAGCCCATGAAATAATAGTACCTTCGACACAACCCCTTGGAGAGATACTCAAGAACAAGGAAGCCTCCTGCAGAATTGGAAAATGGGCCACGTAATTATCGCAATATCGCATAGCCTATGTCCCAAGAACAAAGAATCAAATCTCGTGCATCGCGCACTTCATGGCGATTGGACACCTTCGCCGCGGAGGTTACATAACCTATCCGAACAAACTTGGACACTATTCACAGATGGAGCTTGGGGAGTAAATGGCACCGGGCAGCGGTGGTGCTAATATCCCCAACCGAGCAAAGATGAAGTACGCAGCCCGTTTGAACTTCAAAGCAACAAACAATGTCGCTGAGTACTTAAGCACTCATCCTAGGCCTCAACAAGGCAAAGGCCTTGGGGATCCAAAGGCTACTAGTGAAAACAGACTCAATGGTTGTGGCGTAACAAGTCGAGAAAGAATACCAGGCCAGAGAACCGAGTTAACAAGATACCTTGAGCAAGTACGAAAGTTAGAAAGAAAGTTCCGTGGGTTCACCCTAAAACACATCCAAGGGGGGAGAACACGAGGCGGACGAGATAGCGAAGGCAAAGAGCAAATAACTGGAAATGCCCGAGGGAACCTTCTACGAGCAAATCAGCAAACCCGCAACCTCCGCTAGAGAAACACTCGAAAGGCACATACTAGCAACATCGAGCAAGACGGGCGGATGTAAATAGCGCAAATGCTTGAGGGGACATTCAACCCACAATCAAAGGCGCACAAAGAAAGAATGAAGTACGTGAGCAAGATCCTATGTGCTACTAGATAAAAAACTATACAAAAAAGGGGTGGTTCAGCCATTGCTCAAATGTGTATCCGAAGCGAAGGTAAAGAGTTGATAAAAGAGATACATGCGTAAAACCCGCGGGTCTCACATAGGGCCAAGGGCCTTATCAGCAAAGGCTTTGAGGCAAGGGTTCTACTGGCCAACCCATGCAAAGGACGCTGAAGAGCTAGTCAAAACATGTGAAGCCTGCCAAATGTATTCCGTAAAGCAACCTTCGCCGTCGGGCCGAGCTCCAACCCCCATACCACGGCCCGGCCATTGCATGGATGGGGAATGGACTTAGTAGGACCGCTGCCGCCAGCTCAAGGAGGGCTTAAGTTCGCAGTAGTAGCTGTAGAATACTTCACAAGGTGGATAGAAGCAAAGCCGCTAGCATCAATAACCTCAGAGGCAGTCAAGAAATTCTTTTGGCAAAACATAATATGCACATTTGGAGTCCCAAAAGTGCTAACCGTAGACAAGGGCAAGCAGTTCGACTCAGACAAATTCAAAGAATATTGCAAGACCATAGGCACAACACTAGCCTTCGCGTCAGTGTACTACCCAGAGTCAAATGGTGCAGTGAAAAGGGCAAACAGAGAAATATTCTCAGCAATCTCTAAGGTACTGTTCAATCTGCGCAAGGGAAAATGGGCGGAGGAGCTACCAAGAGTAGTCTGGTCACATAACACCACAACAACCAGAACAACAGGTTACACTCCTTTCAAACTTATGTATGGAGAAGAAGCAATGACCCCGGAAGAGGTGAAACACCAAAGCCTCCGCGCAACTAGCAACACCACAGAAGAAGAGGCATGCTCCAAAGAAAGAATAGAACAGAAAGACCGCAGGCCCTCAACAACATCATAAGATACCAGGACCAAACTAAGGCATGGAGAGATAAAAATATAACTAAAAGGCTCATTGAGGATGGAGACCGGTGTCGCGAAGGAAACCGAACGCCAAAGACCGTGGGTAAGCCGCACCGAAATGGGAAGGACCATTCATAGCAAAGCAAACCGCAAAACAAAGAAGCATTCAGATTGGAAGATAGCGAAGGGAATACCTCCGCGCACACTTGGAACACCGCGAACCTCAGAAAATACTACATATGATGTAAAAGGACCTCCGCATGATATAAGCGAAGGTTTCTTATTTCTTTCTTTAGCTTTCTTCTTCTTCTCCTTTTTCTTCGCCGGTTGGCGAAAGGCCTGCACTCTTTTCCTCACAAGGGGACTCCTAAGCGGAGGTGAGGTTTTTAACGAGGCAGGACCTTTGTAAACAACCTCTAAAAATATAAAGAGGCTTCCCCTAGATAACAACACTACGTGAAGCAAAGAGTCGAAAAGTCGCCAAAGACCGGGGGCAAAGCAGACATTCGACAAACCGATAAGGTGAAAACAGAGGACCTACTGGACGATGCCGGCACGCCCAGGCACGCCCAATCGGACCTCCGCGGCAAAACAATCGCCTGACTAAACCGGTGAAAACCTCCGCAAAACCACTTAACCTGGAAAAAGACCCTGCCAAAGGTATGGGCACCAGGATAGCGGAGGTTCTTAACCACTTAACCCGAAAAAGACCCCCGCCAAAGGTATGGGCACCAGGATAGCGCAGGTGAAAACCTCCGCAAAACCACTCAACCTGGAAAAAGACCCTGCCAAAGGTACGGGCACCAGGCCGCAATCAGAAAAAACCTCCGCAAAACGCCAAACTTCCAGACACTAAGTCAATACCAAGTATAACCTCCGCTGAAAGCCGAAGGACGACAAAACGAAAAAATAAATGAACTATATGCCGATCGCACACACCGCCTACCAAAATTAAATGCCACCTAATCGCAATAAAGCAAAATCTCAACAACCTCAACCACCAAAAGATCAATGGCAATTATGAGTTGAGGCCATATAAAAAGCCACATCCCCCCAGCCTCCTAGGGTCATTCAGAGAAAAGGAGAAGGAAAGAGAGAGAAAGATGGAAGCAGGCGTTTCCCCACAACATAAAAAATAGCTGGTACCACGCAAAAGCTTGTAACCAAAGCAGGGTGGCACTCATATACAGAACTGGGGGCCTAGGAGGGGGGGAGATACCACGCAAAAGCTTGTAACGCCCCCCCCCGCAACCGAAGGTCCTACTTCAAAAACTCCCAGCCTAAACGCTACCTCCACCGGTCGTACGATACCACGCAAAAAATTTGTAAAGATTGAAGGGGAAGAAGCAAAGACAAACCAAGAGCTCGCGCCAACTAAACATACGGGAACCAAGCACGCGTTGTTGTGCGAAGGTTCCGCTGCGAGAGGAAACACGTGAAAGTGCAAGCACTTCAAAGACCTTCAAGCGCAGCTCCAGCCCCGCCTCAGCGGAACAAAAAGGGCCAAGCATGAGTTCAACAACCGCAACTTGATCACAAAAACCGCCGAACCGGCGCAGGATATGTATGACCGTAAAACATACATGGCATATGCAAATGTAAACGCCGAGGCGAATTATTAATAATAAAGATATCAAAGTACAAGTTAGCATACAAGTTAGCACCCTCTCGTTTGACATCAATACAACACTCCAAACATATATGATAAGGATATCGTATTCCACAAATTAAAAAAAAAAATTACAACAACAAAACACGCGGAGGTACAAACCACATAGCATAAAAAAAAACATGTCAAAGGTCAAAGCAAGTTAAGGAGGAGTACTAGGACCTCGCCAGGCCAAAGAGCGTATAAAATCACTACGCGGAGCTCCAAGCTCCTCAATGACAAAATCGAACATATCGTTAACATTGTTATCGGGCCAACAAATCAAGCATCCGCCCACCGACATAAATTCCGCCCTTCATCATAGTTAGCGGAGGTACATCAAGCACTTGCGCAGCCCCGACAAGGTCACCGCACAAGGCAATTTAAAATTAAAAAAAAGAGTATCAAATAAAAGATAAAGCTCACCCACCAACCTATACCCATAAGCCGGACTAACTAAAACCGCACAACCAAAAGTCTAAGGGTCGGCTACGCCTAATGCTCCACCTCCGCATCATCGGGCGGTCTTCTCCTCAAAGACGACGAGAGGGCCCCCGGCGGGGACGCCTTCAGCCTCCTTTGTTTTTTTTCGCCGCTCACCGAGCCTCAAATTTAACAAGGTAAAATAGCAAAGAATGATGAGAGTGTAAAGGAGCAAACCAAACAACGGGAACAAGGAAAAACCACACTCACCTCCGCATTGCGCCCTCGGCAATGTCATGAGCATAGCCGCGCCAAAGCGACTCCAAAGAATACATCATGAAATCGCGAACAACGCCGCATAGGCGAGCGAAGATTAGTCCACGTAACATCCTTTTGATCAGTGTAAGTGGCTTTGCCCTTCAAAAGATGAAGATGGTCGCACCCGACCTCCGCCAAAGCATTCATAAAATTCTTAGCACAAGAAAGGGCAAAGAAAGTCACCAATCCATCCGCAAACTTAGGAAATTGGGAAACCGAGAGCGCATCCAATCCATAATATCGGAGGTAGAGGCATCGTCACCAAGGGGGGGGAGCAACACCACCGTAGCGATGTATCGCATCGAATAGGCACCGCCATGGCGGAAGCAGCCCCCTTGTATCGTCAAGCTCTTTCTCGAAGCAGCCCACTTGTTTCCTCAAGACCTCGTGAGGACCGCCTCTCACTCTCAACCTCCGCGGCGTAGGGTCGGCGTTAACATCGTTTGATTTCTTCAGTTTCTCCTCCCAAAGAAGGAAGAGGCCGACCGGGCACTAGCAAGCTCTCTCTCTGCCGCCTTGAGCTTCGCAAGGTCAAGCTCTTCGTAAGATTTCTTAAATGGGCGAAGCTCGCAAGATTAGAAATCAAAGATTTCTTCTCGGCACCCAAAGTCTCAACCTCCTCCTTGAGAGCGCCCGCCCGCCTCATCACGCTTCAACACCTCGTGCGAGCATCGAAGCTTCCATAGCCTCCGCAATGTGATGACTCGCAGAGAAACGAAGACTCAGATAAACTAGCCAAGCCAAAAAGTAGGTAACAAAGATGTCAAACTACAAGCAAAGCAGAACACAAACCACGCCTGGCTGCCGAGGTTCAGCCTCGTAAGGCTGAAATAGTCCAACCGCCTGTGTACGCGCGAGTGCCCCCCGATGCCAAACAAAGATTCAGGGCAATAAGAAAAATTATTTGACACAAACAAAAATCAAAAAGACAAATCAAACCTCCAAGCCGCCGGGCAAAGGCTATGGAGGGCGTAGCTCCACCCACTTAGGGTTTGCATAGAATCAACCGCGCAAAGAAGGCATCGAGTGAACCAAAGGTACGCAATATAAAAAAATAGCATAAACAACCCGACAACACAAGAATAAGGCACCAACCTTCGCGTGGCCGCCGAAGCCACCAAATGAAGTACCAAAGAAAGGTGGGAGGCACGGAGGAGTCCGATCCAGCCTATTCGACCCATATCAACATGAGGAGCAGCCTCGCTATCCTCGCAAGCACTTGGGCAAGGCCCACCGAGCAACGCCATAACATGGCCAAGAAAAACAAACAGAACAACAAGTAGAGATATGAAGCTTACATAAAGCGCCGCAGACCGGCTTCAGCAAGGCGCAGAGGCCTCCGGCGGCCAGGATGAGCAGCGCGCCCCGATACAACGGAGGCACGGTGCAACCTCGCGGAGGAACCGGAGAAACCTCCGGAGCCGGGACCACCGTCGGGCGCAGTGAAGCCCCCCGCAGCTTGGGCGCCGAACTTTGAGGAACAACCTCCGCATCATCACCAAAGGCCGACACTAGCATGAACCGAGTCCTCCGTATCATCGTGAGAAAGCTCCTTTAACACCGGGCAAAAAGGGAGCGACGCCGGCCGATGCCCTTGCAGTTGCAACCGGGCGCTTTGAAGGGGCGCGGCGCCTCCGGAGGAGGTGGGGAGCTTGCAACATGGCCTTTGCCTCATCACCACGATCATGATGGGCCGTAGAAGTAGCAATGACCCGTAAGAGCGGCCGGATGCAGCCCGACCGCCAGACACGCCCACAAGCTCCGACGCCCCGCAGTTCGAAGCTTCAATGCTGCGAGCGTAAGAGCGGGCCCTCTTCCCACGACCGCACCGGCACTGGGGAAGAAGCCCCACGGCGTTTCCGAGCCGTGGGCTTTGGGGCATCGCCCCGGACGTGCCTCCGCAGCAGCAGCCAGCAGCAGCCCTCTCCTTGTCACGGATCGCCGCGATAAGCTTCAAGCAGAACAGGGGTGGTCACCATACGTAACTCCCATCTCTTCAAAAACACGATTTAGTTGGGGCATATTGCCGCCTCCACCCGGCGGGCAAGGTATTCCTTGTCCGAAATCTCTCCAACAATCTCTCGAGCCTTCGCCTCAATTTCACGAACGAAGGCGGCGTCAGCCTTGTTCTCCGGACACTTCAAACCAAAACGAGGGAATGGGACGCCACCCGCCACCAAAGACAGTGAAGTTGGACTCTATCCAAGCGGAAAAGGTTTGACCTTAGCCAATGGCCGCCAGGTTGGTCGCTACCATCTCCTCAACCAAATCACGGCCTCCGGAATATCGACAGCAAGAGCGAAGGCCCGGTTGCACGCAAAGATGAGAAGCGGTGGCCTTAGATGGAGCAGAATGGAGTAGCGCGCCCTCCAACGGCGTCATCACCGAGGCAAGAGGATATCGAGTAACCTTCTTGCCGTCATCCTCCTCAACAAGATATCCAGAGTCCTCACATAGAACCGTTCAAAGTCCAGTCCTTATCCCACTTGTTCTTTTGGCAAGAAGAAAGCTCGCACTGGTTCAACCCTGCTTTGCGCTTTGGGAAGAACGAGCAGCCTACCATATTGACAGACAGCTCCGTCAAACTTCTTGTACTCGCTTTTTGCAACTCATAATGTTGGCAAAAAGTCGCCAATGTCGGGCGCGCAAGACCATAAGACTCAAGACGCCCAAGCAAACTTGCCGAGAGCAAAGAATGCCGTTGGGTGTCACCGATGAATCGCACATTGAACTCATCCAGACCTCCTTAAAGAACCGGCGAGGAATGAAGCGAAGACCGCAGCTTGAAAAAATCACGAAAAGACCACCGCATAGTCCTTGCCGGGAGGTTCGGGAACGCCTCCAAAACCAGGAAGAATGACCTTATCCTTCTCAAACCAACCCTCACTAACCATGTGATCTATCATCATTTGGTTAACAATACCGCGACCAAGCTCGTAGGTAATCCTCTCGCTCTTGCCCGACATTTCTAAAGGGGGACTCGGAGGTACTGTGATCGACAAATAAGCTTCCACGCCTGAAAGGCTTTCTTGATTTCCTTGGCCTTCGCGCTATCAACCATGCAAGCTTCAAAGCGACGGGCCCAACCGGCCGGCTCTAACACGCAAAATTGAGAGTAGGGACCCGAGAAGGAGACCCTAAGCGGAGGCGAGAAGACTCGGAAGCCACAACTTTGACGGGAGCGAAGGCGTAACAATTAGTGTACGGTAAGCGTAGCATTGAGACCCCCTTATATAGGCACTGGGGGGGGCCCGAGGGGCGGAAGACAAACCGTCAAATCATGTCACGCCGCACGACGCACCAACCGTGAGGCGACACGTGGGCAAAGGCACGGGAGACCAAAGGGGGAGGACAAAGGGCCTCCGCCCGCCAGAAATGATAGTTACCAGAGAACTTTGGCCTACCCGCGCCAGCCCCAAGTGCTCTAGGGGGAAATGTTGGGGGAGAGTACCTATCCAACCTCCGCCTCCCGTGCGAAGGCCCAAGCAAGAAGAAGCTAGCTTCCACTTTTCCTCTCTATCTTTGTCCCTTTGGTCGTGTTTTCGTGGAATGGCCTACATGAGGCGGAGGATCGGCGGAGGTAGCCTACGGCGGCGGCGGAGGATCGGCGGAGGTAGCCTACATGCGGCGGAGGATCGGCGGAGGTCGGTGCGCCCGCCACGGAATTTCTAAAGAAGCGGACCTCCGCCGGGCGCAGCCCCCGGGGAGGAGGTCGCCTCATCTTGCACCACCGGGCGCCAACGACGGAGAAGGCGAAGGCCCCGACCTCCGACCCGGTCCTGGCCCAACAAAATGGATCATACCGGCTAAATGCGGCCAGCCCACGGCATGGAGGAGGAAATGCCGGTGCAGCCCCTGCGCAGCCCAAAGATAGCGGTCGTGGCCGGGACCAAAATGCCCCTAGGGTTGGGAGGGCAAAGATGTAATGTAGAAGGAGAAACTGCACTGAGCCACCTATAAAAGGAGGATCTCAAAGATCGTTGAAAGGGTTGGTGAAAAATTAATAAAGTCATTCATTTCCCCACTCATTATTCTGTACCAGCACTGGAACGGGTTTCTTCTCACCGACCGAGGGTCCCACTCCGGGCGGAGGTCCTCATCCCGAGAGAGTGCCTCCGCCCATTGTTCGGTAGCGCAGTAAGCAACACACTTGGACCAATTTTCATTTTTGATAGTCCAGATAAATATCCAAAAAACTAATTTCTCTTTTATCATAATTCCACTCTCTCCATTCTAAATTATGAGATGTTTTGAAACTTCCATTCCAAATTATCAGACATTTTAGATATGTAGCTTTTTCTATACACATACTCCCTCCATTCTAAATTATAAGATATTTTATTTTTTCTAAATATTTAATTTTTGCTATGTATTTAGATACCCTCTTTGTCCTTTTTAATTGTCGCCGTGGGTTTTCGCGGTTACAAGTTTGACTCGATTTATAAAAATTATATATAATATTTATATCTCTAAATAAATTTGTTAAAAAACTAGATCCAAAGATCTTTCCGATGATACTAGTCGGTAATATTTAGCATTTATTAAAATTGCCGGTATTTGCTTCTTGGGAAGCGCAAGTTTACGCTTAAAAAAGGAACGGATGAAATATACACTATGTAGAAATATATGGAAATATAGCAAAATCTATATACTTAAAACTATGAATGAGTATATATTATATATAAATATATAGTAAAATTAATATAGATAAAAGAAGTCAAAACATATTATAATTTTGGAACGAAGAGAATAGTTTTCAAGACTCCAATGAGGTAGTCAAACCGTTATACAAAGTGACTTTAATTCAACTAAAATGTTCTAAAGTGAATTTGGATCCGACATAAGTCGGCCGATAAGACAAGTTGGTCGATTTCTTTGTGAGAGAAAAATATTGTTATGACCGATAAGTCCGGATGATAAGACAAGTGAACAACTGCATGTCTAGAGAAAACCGAATCCCTACCGCACCCAACACATACCTAAATACAATTAACGCATGTCTAATGATGTTATTAACTGTTAATTGGTTATTTAATGACTATTCCTAACATTCCGTCTTTATCAATTTAATCCTCAAATATTCGCGCAGATATCCTTGCCATCGTGTCTGCTCCTCAATCTAAAAAAAGTACAATCGTGTAAAAACAAACTCGGTCTATGGTGGGCAGACAGCCTCCGCAACTTTATGCTTAAGGTAGAAGACCTCTCACGCAGGCCGAGAAAACCCCCGAACCCTATGCCCCGCCCTCACACAGGGGTCCGTTACCCGGTGAGTGGGCCGGTCCTTTACCTGTGCTTTGGAAAACGCATGACAGAAGAAGAAGTTTTTTTTTTACCTCGCTCGGAGAAAAATCTCTGAAAACAACGCGTAAGTACGCCACACTTGGAGCTCGAACTCACGCCGCGAAAATGGCACAGAAAGTACTAAACCAGCTGGTCTAGCACCTCTTGGCGACACGATCGTGTACGGTGTGCTCCAGCAAAACTTTTCTACCGGACAGTTCGGGTTCGCCGTGTGAGGTGCAGTAATGATGATTCACTATATATATAGTGCAGTAATTTTCCATTGATCGTAAGAAACGAGGTTAAGAATCCTAGTTTTGCTCCAGCAAAAAGCCCGAGGAGCTTTGCCAAGTCCCAACCGAGCCTGAGCTGCTTAGTCGCATATTCATAATCTTCCTCGCAGTAAAAAATCCGGTAGCCCGTGTGCACACATCCGTTGAGCTTTACCAGCTTCTCGCATTACTTAAACCACAATCTTTCCCTCTCTGATATACCACATTGCATCCACAATCACAGCACATTCATATTTGACGCAGGAAAAGGATGATAACATAGTAACATCAGAAGACCCTTGGGTACACACAGACGTCATCGCTAGTAGAGTTCAAATTATATGAAAGCACCAAGTTTCTGCAGATAACTTACCAAATTAAAGGGTAACCAGACATCGGTGCAGGTGCGAATAACTGGTTTAACTACCCAGATTACATGCCATAGTTCAACAGGTCTATGGCATCAAATCATCCAAAAGCTAATCAAACTACTAGCTTGATCCCCTACATATTATCAGTACAAGACTGAAGGATAACCAGGAACTAGTCGATGCAATGACTAGAACGACATCCATCTGGCCCGTGCACTGAACCTAGCGTGGCATCCATCTGGCAGCACACACAAGTAGCATGACACAAAAGGAGCCAAAGCATGCAGAAGCACCCCTGCAGAAGTTGAAGAATATATGAGAAAAGACTGTTGTTTGATGCAATATGAACATTGACTTAGTTGACTTGCTAGATCAGCATTCAGTATGGTTTAAGTAGGGACATAAGCTATATTTGTGCAACACTATGCAAACTGTTTTTCATCCTTAGCCCTTTCGATATCTAAGGGCATCTTAGGATTGCAGGGCGCAGCATTGTTCAATGCAGGGGTGCAAACCAACCAGCATTGTGCACTCTAGATTACTACTCATACTTCCCAGCACCAGAGCAATAACTAATTACCCACAAAGAACGTCCACTAAACAAGAACTAGCTATAACTCTAGTTTAAGTGCCAAGCAGTAGATCCACGAACTTCACACTGTTAAGCCATCAATAGTGGAATAGTTACTAGGAAAAAAAAAACATAGTGTTAACCTGCCGATAGTGCTTAGCTCCTTGGTGAGCTTCAGCTCTAATCATAGTCAATTGGTTTGTTGTTTGCTTCACAAATTGAGCCCTGGGTGCTTAGTTGTGATAGCATCATTTGTGTGTGACATGTGGTCAGATCTGACTCTTTAAAACACTTTGTAATGTCATTGCTAAATGGTAATGAAATTCAGGTTTCTCTTCAGTGGTGGAATGAAAAGGGAAAAGACTGCCTTTGGGTAGAAGCTCACAAGTTCAGTATAAAATCAGCACTTAAACAGCATGACGGACTGAATGGGATAAAGGCAAGCAAGAAGTTCATCACCACTTAAACCATTGCTCCCAATGGAAAATAGAAAACCTTGCTGTTCTACTACACAAAATCCGTACAAAAAATAAAAAATGAGAAGTGTACCAACTTATGCAGTCGGTTCGAGAGTGAATCACTTACAGTAGCATATAGGCGGAAACATGCCCCAACACTAAAACTTATACTATGTACTCCCTCCGTTTGTTTTTACATGTCACATTAGCTTTGTCCTAAGTCAAACATTAGTATCTTTGACCATCTATTTCAAAAGATCCTTATATTTCACAACATATAAATTATATATTATGGAAGTATTTGTCATGGCAAATCTAAAAATTATAAATCTATGTCATGAACCTACATATATTTCTAAAAAAAGATACAAATGTTTGACCTAGGACAAAGTTAATACAACATTTAAAAAAACCAGAGGGAGTAGTATTTCTCTCAGTTCCAAACTGTAAGACATTTTGGTTTTTTAAATACATAGGTTTATGCACTTAGATATATACTATGCCTGGTACATAGTAAAAATTGTATCTAGAAAAGCCAAAACATCTTACAATTTGTAACGGAGGGAGTAACAAACCACAGAACGCTAGAGCACAATGCTGTTGAACAACATTTTAAAGAAAAAAAGGTACACCGGTTAAGAGAGGGGGAGATTCACAGGCATTTCAGCAACAGCATCAACCAAGAAAAAGACACAATAATTATCTATCAGACCACCTAACAATCAAGCAAATAAAGGACACAATGTAACATAACTGCAATAAGATATTATCTAATAAATAGGACAGCTAGACACATTACAAATCTCAAATGCCTTCACATTAAGGGTCCCAATGCCTCTAAACAGCAGTGCATAAGCAAATAAAATGTGAGCAAGCTTTACCACGTCATATGGTAGGCAATGATAGTGATGGTGGGTAACCAACATATTGGGCTACCATAGGACAGAAGCCACTGTGAATAATCCGTCGAACTCTCTGAACCTGCCTAGTCTTGAAGTCCAGCGAAATACAAACAGATTCTCCTTCAGAATTATGTTCACTTGCTCCTTGCAATAGTAATTTCCCATCAACAACACCTAGCATGTTGAAGCTACGCGTACGATACAGTGAGACTGTATTCTCCAGCACCCACTCACTGGCACCCTCACCATGAATTTGGCTGCTCGCACTATATAGTCGGACTATACAGTCTTTATTGCCATTACCAAGCATGAACATCCCCCGTCTGCTTTCTCCTAACTCCACAACAGCAAATTCCTCGAGCCTGTATCTGGATGGATAATTAACAGGATAGAACTCCATCCTGCCCATGTCTAGCACAATCATATTGCTGCGGGAGGGGAATCCTGACAAATACCAGTAGAAACAGCCATATGCATAGCTGCGCCACAGCAAGTTGCATTCCTTAATGACAGGAGGCATGGCAGGGTTAAGGTCACGCCAACTGCTAGGTGCGATGGCTCGCCACTGCCAGCTAGGCGAGGAGAATATGAATGCCACTAACTTAGTCGGACACAGGGCCATCCAAATCACACTGAACGCTTCCGGCTTTCCCTCTGCCTCTGCCTCGCTGCAGGGAGCAAGGAAAACATCGCACCTACGCTCACCATTCACTTCGAGCGGCTGCTCGACTGCCGCGGCCAAGTCTTGGGGGAGTGGCGGAAGAAGTACGTGGCGGCGGAACAAGGGGTCGCAGATCGCTATGGTGGTGAATGTAGCACCCGTACCGTCGTCGCAGTCGAGGACGAAGCGGCCGCCGCGGACGTCCCGGACCATCCAGAAACCCTTGGTGGGGAGGAACGAGAACTCGAAGTCAGCGGCTTCGGCGACGGCGCGGGCGGCGGGCGCGGAGGGGTGCGGCGGCTCCACGGGGTGGAACACCGCGGAGAAGGAGTGGAAGCCGAGCAAGGACGGCGGGTGGAGCGCGTGCAGGCGGCGGAGGAAGGTGCGGCTGGTGATGACGCGGCGGAACGCGGGGCTGGACGCGCAGGTGCGGCCCAAGTCCTCGAGGGTGGGGAGGCGGATGAAGATCTCCGCGAGGATGTCGTCGCTGAAGGGCATCGCCTCACCCGCCGCCGCCAGCAATGCCATCGGGAGCCGGAGGACCGCCAACGCCGGTGAGGGTTAGGGTTTTGGCGAGAGGGAGAGGCGATTGGGGGATTGGAGGGAATGGGGATTTGGGGGGTTTAGAGAGTGAGTTTGATGTAGTAATTGAGATTGAGAGAACTGTAATGGTGATTACATATTTATACCCACGCCGGTCGGTGAGGGAAGGGCCAGATTACACACAGGAGGAGGCAAGCGCGCCGCGGACGGGCGCGATTGTGGGCGCGGACGCGTTTAGCGGATGAATACTCGGAAACTCAACAGCCACGGTGCATCTCACAACTAAAAAGACTAAGACTATCCGCACTCATCGCACTCTAAATTTAACCTCTATCCGTCCGGTCATCAAGATTCTTTACTTTATATACACACTTCTCCCCCAAGATCCATTACATACTCTATATCTATCTCTATCCCAACTACCCACTCGTGGCCCCACATGTCCTCCCTCCTCTCTCCCACCCTTTTCTCTCTCTCTCCGCACGTCTTGTGGTCTCCCCACCTCGCCCACTCCGCCGCTCCCTCTCCTCCCTCTTACGCTCGACGGTGGCGGCATCCCTCTCTCCCCGCTCCTCCTTTCGGGCGGAATAAGGAATGAAGCGAGGCTTGGAAGCTTCGCAGCGGCGGCAGCGGAAGCTTGGCCTTGGCGGCCCCCTCCTTTCTTGGCGGCTGGGCAGTTCTCCTTTCCCGCGCTCCGCTCCTCTGCTCGGGCGGGGGCGGCGGCCATGGAGATCGTGCGATGGAGGTGGCCAAGGCGCTGCCCTCCTCCTCTTCCCCCCCCCCTCTCGCTCCGGCTGGTCGAGCAGCGGCGGTGGCAGCGCTCCGCCTCCGCCCCGCTGGGGCGAAGCAGCCAGGAGGCAGCGCTCGCCTCCGCCCTCGCCGTCCATGCCCCGCCGCCCCCCCCGCCCTCGGCCCGCAGCGGCGCGGCCATCCTCTCCCGGTCTCCTACCGGCGCGGCGGCGGCGGGCGGGCCCAGCGCCACGGAGGCACATACCGTGCACTCGGTATCCCGGCTGGGAATACCGTCCGGGCGATACCGGCCGGATGGCGTTCCCCGCTGCGGCGCTCCCATCCTCCGTGGCAAGCGGTAAATGCTTTATCGGCTTGCTTTCCAGTGCCCGTGCGGATGGTCTAAAGAGGATAGTTTGTTTTGGTGCGTCAATCATTTCAACAGGCCTCTCTTGCGCCCCGTGCGACCGCTGCCTCGCTCCCCCCGCGCAATCCCCGTCATCAGCAGAAAAAGGAAAAAAAATCAATCACCAATCAGCCCTCAATCACAGCAATCCATCTGACGACATGCCCTGGCAGCACCGGCTTGACGCCCTCCCGTGGCCGCCACCGAATCGCCCCCGCCCCTGCGATCTCATCGCGCCGCCCTCGCTCCTCCCCTCCGATCACGCTAGAGATCGCACTGAAGCCAGCGGAATCGATGGCCCCCCCTGCGATCCCATCGCGCTGCCATCGCCTACCAGCCTCGCTCCTCCGACGTCGCTCTTGCCCGCTGCCCTCGCTTCACGCCGCTGTTCTCCGCAGTCGCACCCACACTCCGACCGCCGAGCCCACCTGCCCCGATGCAGATTAGGTAACCCCGCCCCCGCGCCGAGATCATGGGTCGTAAATCGCTGGCACGGGAAGGGGTGCGCGAGTTGTGGCACGAGCGGCGTGCTGCGAGCTCGTGGCGTGGCGTGGCTGCAGCCAGCGGTGGAGCAGAGCAGGTGGACATCGGGCCTAGACTGGAACCCTGCTCACAGTCCGTTCCGTTCGGCGGGAGTGCCACCAGGTGTGCCAACCCCTTCTTTTCTCTTCCTGCTGTGTGAAACTGAGCATATAGTCCAATTACATGTGTGAACATGTATTATGCCTGCTAACTTCGATACATGTGCACACCCATGTCCTTTACTTAATCTGCATCTGCAGTTCCGTGTGCTTTGCACTGAATGATTACGTGCTGATTTTAGAACTTGGCATTAGGAGCACATTAATATTGAAATTGAAGTTACCTTACCATGTGCAGCAGCCAGCATCAGCATCAAAATAGGAGAAGAATGATTTCTTTATTGTTGTATACTTAGTTTCTAATCCACATATTTCTTCCACCCATTCCAGTATTGCTGTATACTTTGGTTCTAAATTTTTTTGTTGCTTAGATTTCGAAAACTGTTGCTTGTGCTGGTAGCCTGCTCGGCAGAATGCTTGCCCTTGCCTGTTGTAGACATTTACCTATTTTGTATCTACAGAATGCCTACCGGCAAGGTGAATAAATTAGGATATCTACTTTACTCGTTGTGAGTATATGGATGGAAACCGAATTTTATGTCAGTCACATCGGCAAAGGTCAAAGCCTGTTTATTTTGGAGTGCTTCAGGGCTTTTCCACTCTTCTGATACTCTGAATATCAGGTCTGGTTTCTGCTTCTGATTGATGTAATGTTGTTTTTTGTTTTCAATTTCTATGGCTTGTTTCAATCCAATTAATTTTTTTTGGCATACTTATTGTTAGCAACTACTAGCACTGTCAACCTTACTACTAATACTAATATAAAAGGCGAACAACACACCTGTGACTGTAAAAAGTTAATCTGCAGAGAGATTTGCATTAGCCACTTTTAACTATACTCCGTGATGATGAACTTATCTGTGACAAAAAATCTCTGCAGATTGAAAATTCGGGGTGTCAACTAGAGGGATAGTGACGAGGATGTTTAGAAAGGAGCTCTTCCACCGTATCTACTTGGTAATGAACCGACACAACTGGCTACAATAACTGCTTCATCTTTACTATCCTCTTGCATTGACTCTTAAGTAGCATACCTGCCATGCAGATCCTTAGTAATATCATGAAGAGAAGAGCAGTTGAAGCATCTGTACATATTGTATGCCAGTATGGCAAAGCTATGCACTAGAGACTTTCGAAATCCAAATTCTTTAGAACCAATGATCAGTGGTCAAACTGAATTGCCTGTCACCATGTGCTTCAAATTTTTGAGGAATTAATGGTTTTTAGACCCCTTCAGCTTCAGAACCAAAGGCTGGATTGCCTGTTGTCAGAGCATATATGTAAATCAATTTTCCTTGAAACCAATCACCAAATATTTAGAACCAATGATCTGTGGTCAGACTGAACCGCCTGTCAGCATGCACCAATTGTTTAGATCCAATGATCTATGGTCAGACTGAACTATCTGTCAGCGTGTGCTTCAAATTTTGGGGAATTAATGGTTTTTAGACCCCATCAGCTTTGGAACCGAAGATTGAATTTGACTGTGTCAGAACATATATGTAAATCAATTTCTGAAAAGCAGTGAGCTCGCCTATATCATCCAGCAATAGTCACTGACATTTCATATTTAATTACTGTATGCAGATTGGATGTGCTAGCTTATTCCAGTAGCTAGGGCAATCAGTTACATGTGAGCCATACTTGATTCTGCCTTGGCCTCTATATAGTCTGATAGAGGCAATGCTTACTGTACACTCTATACATAGCTGATAGATGCTTTGCATTGATGAGTTAAACATGCACTTATCATAGATTAAATCAATATGAAACACATTCATATGAAGTTGTACCAAGTTTAGTTAGTGTTCCATATTCTTAGTTTGAATTACTGAAGGGAGTTGGTATAAATGGCCCTCACCCGTCCATCGGATATTTCTGGCATTGGCAAGACAGAAGTTTGTCATCATTCATTTGGTCGAAGACTTAATTATATTAGTTACTACCTAGACTATGACTTGGCTTCAAATTCATGGTTGTGATTAGTTAGTCTCAATGGTCTGGTGTTTATTTTTCTTAACACTCAACTATTAAAAAGAGTGGCAGTCCAATCAGGATGAATGATCTGACAAATATAGAAGGGTTTGTGTCACTTCGGATGTTGGGGCCTCAGAGCTCGAGCAGCAGGTCAAGGAACTTACCCAATGAACAGGAAGATAATATTCATGGTTTTCTTTCTGATGACACACACATAATTGCAAATCTGAGAATCTCTGCAGGAACAAAAGGAGATCATAATGGTTGTGAAAACACCAATCGTAATAGCAGGGAAACAACACCACAGGCAGAGCAGATGGATTCAAGTTATCAGAACTTGATCTCAAATTGTCCTGCAGGTGCTGACAGACAAACCCTTATTGGCAACGTTGTTGGCCAAACAAGATGACAGACATTTGGGCAGGAGGAACCAAGAGTTCCGACCATCCAATTTTCCAATGAATCTAACTTTGCAGATACGATATGTTTCGCAGATGCTGCCGTATTGCCGGATCAACAATATCAACAATAATGGCCACCTGACCTAGGGATTTCCATCTGCTTCTACGGACAAGGAAAACAAAAACACATCTGGATTAGAGCAAAGATGAAGCAAGCTTGCTCGGTCTCAGCCATTGCTCTTTCAGCAATTGTGATTAAGCGACTTGGCCTCCAGGAGGTCTCGTTGACGAGTGACAATCAACAGATGGTTACTTTTCTCAACTCAAAGAACAAGGACGCTATCCCACACTGGAACATTAAATCCTGATCTAGGAAGTTTTTCAATAATGTTCCTAATTTCAATTACGAAGTCCACAAAATCCCAATGCAGCAAAATCACATTGCCCATCATCTAGCTTCAGAAGCGCTGCATCTTAATGATGCTCCTATACCTTTTTGTATCAACTATATCAGTAATCATGATGGTAGTCTGCCCTCTACAAGAGCTGATACATAATATACAATGTAACTGGCTACAAGCCATGTTGATGACATGCTATTAATAAATTCTGAGCTTTCATAAAAATAGGAGTTTACCCGAAGCAACATAACTTATTTGTGGATTTATTGGTGCACGAAAAGAAATAGATATTGAAAGTTTCTTACTGGCGATATAAAAATATTATCTTAGCCACATCACAGAAAGATCTATACAGAGAGTTTGTGAGCCTGCGATGTCACGCTCTCCATAACTATTAATTTCACAAACTTTACATTTTGGATTAAATGTCACTTTAACATCAATATTTAATTGTATAGTATTATTTTCTTATTGTGCGATTTATGTATTTTTAATATAAAAGTTTAGCTGTAAAGAAGAACGCATACGGGCATGCTACCTAGTTTAGTACAAAGCGGCGAATTAAATGATAACCAGGCCTCCTTTAATCTTCCTTGATCATCCCGCAAGGGACGGTTTGTTTCATCACATATGTTTAGCAACCAGAAATGTTTAGAATCAGTAGAACTGCTGGCAAACATCATGAAGAAAAATAGTTTAGGGAGAATCATTTGAACCAACTTTCATTTTCATTTTTGATAGTCCAGATAAATAAACATACAAAACCTGATTTTTCTTTATTATAGTTTTACTCTCTCTCGATTATAAAGTATAAGTTGTTTTAGATTCTCCATTCGAATTATAAGATATTTTCGATTTTTTAGACACATAATTTTTCTATGCACATAGATCTCCCTCCATTCTAATTTATAAGATCTTTTGTCTTGTCTGGATACTTAATTTTTATTATTCATTTACATATACACTATATATAGATATAGCAAAAGTAAATATCTACAAAAGCTAAAAACGATATTTTATTATGCATTTAGAGATACACTATGTCTAGATGTATAATAAAAACAATGTATCTATAAAACCAAAACGTCTTATAATTTAGAACAAATTAGTAAAACAAACGTTTATCTTATAATTTAAAATAAAGAGGGTATTTTTCAAGAATCCTATTAGTTACCCAAACTGTTACACTAAATGAGTCTAATTTAAGGGATAAATGTTCTAAAATGAACTTGGATTAAAACATTTTCAAGAGAAACTAAATCCTACCAAACGCACCTGAACACAATTATCACAGTGAGCAAATTATTGGATCTGAGTTTGAGCCCAGTTTTTTTACTTTATTGAGTTGAAAGTTATAAGTTATTGAATAGGACATATAAATCAGCTGATAAACTAAAATATTATATAATATTATTATAGAAACAACTGATTTTGGGTTTTTCAGCGAAAGTCTATTGGAACTTCTCACTCCCGTGCAATCTGGGCCCGGGCTGCGGCACGCGGCCCTGCTGGGGATCATTTCGCCAGATGCCAAAGTCATCTCCGACTCGCCTCCCGCCCGCCGGCCGGACGCTCCAACCCCGTGCCGTCCCCCGGGCCTGCGGGGTTTACGCCCCTCACCGGGCACGGGCGCTCTCTCGGTGCGTCCGACGCGCCGTTCTCCCTCTCTCTCGTCGTGCCGACTCACCCGTCGCCTGGAAGTTGCAACAGTGAGGAGTCAGTGACTGCATCCGCCGCCACTCGCGCCAGCTTCCGCCGCCGTCTTATCAGTCACCCCGCTCGAGTCGGCTCCCTCCAATCCCAGGTTTGCTATTTTCAATACGCGCTTCCAATCCTTCCAGACTGCTGGTAAATTTGGCATCCAACAGGTGGCGCACTGTTTGTTGCGCTGCCATAGGAACCAGGGACAATAATTTCGTTGCAAAGAGGTATTTGGAGAGATACGGTAGGGCTGCACACTTAATCCATCCCTTTTGCGAGTTTATGGTTTCACACATTGGAACTAGGATGAAACTTAATCCACCCCTTTTGCGAGTTTATGATTTCACACATTGGAACTAGGATGGATCTCCACGGATGTGTCCTGTTCGTCTGAAAATACTGTTCCAAGTTTCACTGCTATTCTCATGGCACTTCTCTGTGCTGAAATAATGAAGCTGCAGTGGCTTAATTGTTATAGGATTATAGTTTCTATTAAGGCAAAATTGTAAAAGTTGAATAATAGAAGTGTGTAGTTAATTACACTGCGGTAGATGAGCAATCGAGCATAATGATTGCTGAGCAGTGCTCTGTAGTCTGTACCCACCCAGCTTGAAATTTAAAACATTGTAATGGAGTTTTACTATGGATGCTATAGCTAATTTGCAGGATTATGGGTTAATGAATTCTCTCTCCAGAAGTTGATTTTAATGCCCTACAAGATTGAAGTATTTGCCGCAATAGTTGGCCTGTGAGCCTCATTGTCCTGAATGCACCTGCATGCAACCTTGCATGGTCTCTCTAGCTCTTGAAAATTCACATTATTTAGTCTGTGAGCCAAAATTTTAGAAATGTCACCTTCACTTATCCTTATTGTGGCTCACACTGGAAAGTACCTTATGGTTCCGTTCTCCATCCCAGCACTGCAATTAACACAATAAGCCTCACATGGTATGCCTTCTTTTCACTATGTTGAATTAGAGGATCAGATGCTGCAAGACATATATAAATATCTAAACCATCATTTGCCGTTGTATAATTGTTTGAAATCCCATAGTTCACTATTCCAGATATTGCAGTCTGGTTTGTGTGCGTAAGCAATGCAAGGTTCAGGCATATATATCTGCATATTCCGTGATCTGGAGTTCTAGTTTTACTGGGTTCCGTGAAAATTTGATGTTTTGAAAAATGAATCATTCTCTTTTATGTCAGCGATTTATTTGAGTCAGCACATTGGTATTTGTTTGCGTGAAACATACTTGATTCCATGCTCTCCCAACGTCTTGAGGAAGCTGGTCTAAAACCTGGCAAGCAGAAGCATTGCTTATCAGAACCTATCCTGCAGACTCCACAAGGCCCACATACAGAATATACATCACTTAGAGCTGCAGGAAAATGCCATTCTAATACCCATTCCTCTGAATCATTGGACCATGTATGACATTGTAGTTGACCATCAATGCTTGGAATTATTCTTGTGATTATTGACACATTCTTCATGGCCCACCTAAACTTAAGCTCGTGAGTGTTGTTAATGGAATGATATCTGTACCTTACAATGGGGGTCTCTCCTGCTGTATTTAAAGTTAGTCACTCTTATTGGCATTCCGGGATGGATGCCTGTCCAGTTCCCAGATTGCCAGTAAACTGAGTGTTTCCATACTGAGACATATTGGCTCATTGTGATTAGATCTGCATGAAAGGAGAAAGGGACTTCACTCCTGTGTCTACTGGATGATCAAAGCTTTGCCAGAAAATATCAGAAGAGTTGTATTGATCTCTCAGGGTAAGATTTCCAGTATCAAGGAAACTGCAATGGTAGATCTGCTGAGCTTTCTTGTGCTATTTCACGACCATATCGGTTCTCCTAGAGAGTTGAAGACTAGATTTCCATCCATAGATATTGTAAGTTCTGGAAATGAAGCATTTGAGACAGCTATATCCCAATTGGCCACCCAAACAATAGTCCTCTTTGAAATAGTTCTGAACCCGATACCAGCATAAAAGTTTTCATTATTACCTGGAGAGAAGAATCTGAGCTCAAATCTCTCTTATTTTGACACTACAGTTATATCATCCGAAAGAGGTTGGGTCCTGGAGATTGAATCAGTCGCACCAAATGTAATTTCGCAAAGTTGGAGAAGAAAATTGGAAAAAGCAAAAGAAGGATTTGTCTTTCTAGGGAAAGCCATCACTTTGTACGAAAGTGGTGGATGTCTTGTGTTCAAGAAGTTTATGCACCAGGAAGTAATACGCTGGAGAGGCAAAGTGTGCTTTGATGTCACTTGCAGCATAGTTATTTTATTTTGGTGAAAATAGCATTTCCTTTCCAACTATGATGTCTTATGCAGATTGGCAAAAGTGATGAGTTCACCTTTTTGAAATAAAAAAGTATATTTTTGTAATCTGATTATTGTAAGGTGTGACTGCCATACCTGACCAGATAGTAGTATATCTTACTTTAAGTTGCAATATTTTCTATGTCTCCAGTAAGCTAGAAGATCAGCAGTTAATAGTATCAACATGATTACTATAAACAAGGAGACTGTTCATGTTATAGATACATGGGACTAGATTCCTGTCATTTCAGTGATGGTCTATCACTTATTATGCTAGTACGATTATATTGCATGGAGTCACATGGCTTAATGCATTAAACTTGTAATTACTGTATCATATCTTTGGGTACTCCATCTAATTAGTCCAGTAGAAAAGCCAAAAATCTGAAGTGTGTGTAACCATAATCATGGATAAAATAATTAATCAGTAAGTAGTTCCTTATTTATTTAGTTCAGTAGAAACTGCTCTGTACCATGCTCTGGTTTAGACTGCATTTTTTCCCCATATCTCCCAATATTTTTAGTCCTGTTCCCCATGGTATCGATAGTTAGAGATAGCGGGAACCATTGTCTGTCAAACTCAAAGAAGTTTTCTTTAGCATGTTCTTTACCAATGTCTAAGAGATCTTGGAAGCAGAGGTTTGTTGTGTTTGTTGTGTCCAGTCCACTGCTGTATTCAGAAAAGGGCTTTGAGTGTTTCTCTCATTGTTCGTGCCTGCAACCTACTAGCTCTTGATCTGATGTCCAGAATAACTAGACCAAATCTTTGTCTCTCTATCTGAATGATCCCATGACTACATACATCTTGAAACTACTCGATGAGCAATACTCTAAAGCATTAGCATATTAACTCTGGAACCATTGTGAGTAGTGCAAGAGAGTGCAAGAGTGATTTTGTCATTTATGGACACCACCCTTATAATGGTGACAGGCTATGACTATTCAGCCCCTGTTGGAAATAGAAAATCTTCAGCTAAGGATACATGTCCAAGTTACAGATGTATTAGTCTTTTTTTGCCCTTAGGAATCAGTAATGCAAATTGATGTGCACATAAATTCTGGTGGGTTACTTGCTTTTCTTTTTGTATTGTATTTTTATTTTTGAAAAGCAATCTCAGCCTCACTCACTAAAGAAGGATGTGCACACCCAAACATATTTTAGGAGCAATTAGTCATAAACACAAGTGTAGCTTCAACGAAAGCACCTATATTCAGATTCCAGTAGACGGTGAAAAGTGAGCGCAACTAGATATTTAACATTTAGTAAGAGAAAATGGGGAATCTTACATGCGTAATATAAACGCAACAGTAGTACCTTCCTTGCATTGGTTATGACATTCTGCACTAAATTTACAGTACTGAAGCATAGCGCGATACAAAAGCTGAGCATATTAGGTTCTAAATTCTAATCATGTACAGCTTTACTCATATTCTTCAAGTATTGCCCTAACAAATTCCAGGTTATTTGATTTATGGACTTTGGAGTTGTGAACTGCCTGAAGTAGCACTGCGCGTCTGGGAAGTTGTCGTGCTGTTCTGTGTCTGGGAAGTCTGACTTGAAGAAATATCTGAAAAGAAGTTTATAACATCTGCGCTTTCGCCAAGAACTCTCAATGACCTTGGAACAGGAGGCATGTTAACATCTAGGAATCCCTCGAGGATTTGAACAATCTGACCAGTTGTAGGTCTAGCAGTTTCATCATCTTGGATGCACCAACAGGCAACCTTACAAGCTCTTGTGAGTTCATCAACATTTGTATCTCCATTCAGCTTGGGGTCCAACAAGGACTGCACATCTCCTTCATGAAGCTTGTTTGCAGCCAAGGTTGGGAAAAAGGTGGATCCATGCTGTTCTCCGTGATCAGCATTTCTCCTGCCTGATATGAGTTCGAAGAGCATCATGCCATAGCTGAAGACATCTGCCTTTGGTGTTATTGCCACACCACTGATCCATTCAGGTGCAAGGTAACCCCTTGTTCCTCTCATTGTTGTCAATACACGGCTGAAGTCTCTGCCTAAGAGCTTTGCTAGACCAAAATCAGCCACTTTAGGCACAAATGACTCATCCAAGAGTATGTTTTCTGGCTTGACATCACAGTGTATAATGCAATCCCTACATTTTTCATGTAGGTAATTTAAACCCCTTGCTGTTCCAAGTGCTATTTGGTACCTGGTAGCCCAGCTCAGTGCTGTTGTCTCACCAGAGAATAGCTGCAGGTCCAGGGAGCCATTTGGCATGAACTCATACACAAGCAGCCTCCGTGATCCTTCTGAGCAAAATCCAAGGAGGCGGACCAAATTAACATGCTGTATCGTGCCAATGGTGCTCACCTCAGCACGAAATTGCTTCTCCCCTTGATGAACTCCATCGAGCCTCTTCACAGCAATGGCTGTTGAATCTGGGAGCTTCCCTTTGAACACTGAGCCAAAGGCACCTCCACCCAGCCTCTCTGAGAAGTTGTTAGTGACATGCTGCAGATCGCTATACCTAAAGGCGATCATTGTGCCCCCAGTAGTCTTGGATATCCGGAGAGTCCTTTCTCGGCGGTATTTCTGAAATAGGAAGTATGACACAATAGAAAGGACTATTAAAACTGCAGCAACTCCACCAACAACTGCACCAATGATCACTGCCTTGCTCTTTTTTGGAGTCTGGCAGCTCAGAAGCTGCAAGCCTGAGGAAGAAGAGTGTGCCTCCTCCATTTCCACTGTATTGATCCTGAAGGTTAATCAGATCCCCATGCCAAACAAAGCAGCCACTACTATTATAAGTATATGCATTACAAGAGCAATTGTTCAGACAAGCCACTTGACAGTCTTGCGAGCTCGCAGCCACAGCAGCCTCAGCATTATCAGGTAGCCTCACATTTTCCATGGTATAGAACTTATCAGGCTGAGCCTGTGCAGAGCTCGAATTGGTCTGGCACTGCAGTGGTACTCTCCTTTTGCACCCGCCACTGTAATCCTGGAGGTCCCAATCACTCTGAACCTTCTGGCTGAACCCCTGATGCAGTTGCAGAATGGCAGTGCATTGAGGTTGCAGCTACCATAGGCCCCACAAAGCGCGTACACCTCACACTGTGTCCTTGGCTGGGACCAGAACAAGATCCATGACTGGGAGGCAGGCACCCATGTCTGCTGCTTGATCTGCCCATCAACATCGATGATGAACCTTGAGATGATGTTGTTGTCCTTCATTGAGTAGATGAAGTAGCTCTCGGTGGCATTGTTGATGAACTGGAAGTCATAGTTGTAACCAGAGGTCATCTCTGGCACAAGACTAAAGATGTTTCCATTCCAAGGACCGCTTGTCCAGTATGTTATGGAATCATTCCACTGAATGAAGTATTGTGTCGTGCCTCTTGGATCCAACTCCAGCGAGAACGGCCCAGGAGTGGGGTTGGCGGTGTTACTCCATGGAACAAGCCGCTGGCTCACACCAGTGGTCTTGTTCAGTCCAAGCTTGCCCCCAGGAAGCCAGGTGTTTGTGGGATGATCTATGCTTCTCCAGTAAACCATGGATGAATTGGTGGCATCTGTGAGGTCGAGGCTACCGCTGTCCTGGAGGACAGCGATGGTGGAATTGGAGCTAATACTTATGTTCGTCGACCACAGCTGCTGATTCTTGGATTGAAGGACGAGATTGCCATCGCTGCCGATGGTCAAGGCGGCAGTGGTTGGGTCAGCCACCGGCACACCAGGGTTGGCCATCCACACCGTCGTCTGCACTGGTATGTTGCTGTACCATATGGCGATGTAGTAGTTGCTGGGGTTGGAGGTGGTGGTACCTTGCGGTGGGGTGTAGAAGCCCAAGGTGAACTTGTTGCCCTTGGACACAATCTTCTGCGCGCCGGACAAGGGTGTGGAGGAGTTGATGCTGTCGATGCCTGCACAGAGAAGGATCTGGCCGAGTAGGAGGGGTAGAAGGAAGAAGACTGGAGCCATGGATGGGAGCTCGGTGGAGCAGCCAGGGCTGGGATGGGAGGGGAGGAGTTTACTTCTGGAGTAATTGGTTGCTGTGGTGGTTGGATACAGAGGTTTTGATGGACAGCAAGGCTCCACTTCATGGACTAATGAGTAATGACAAAAGGTGCCGTATTTGACCTGGTGCTATGCTTATGCTTTTTGACAGGTACACACACCCACTGCCCTTCTGGTGTGGAATATAGATCGATTAACATAATTCCAATCTTGCGCTGAAAATGATTACACAAGAAGATGAAGAATTCTAGATAAGAAAGGTGTTTTTCTTTTTTTTTCTGTCTGCTGAAAACTCGTGGTCATTTTAATTGATTTTTGCAGCCTATTCAGATGGTTTGTTGTGCAATTGAACACGGCAAACATTATTTTTATGATAGTATTTTACTATTTTTCTTGATGCATGCCTGGGAACAGAATCGCTAATATCTGTTATGTGATGCTGACTGTTTGGTTGAAATTATTTTTTAGGAAAGAAGAGAGCGCATGGTGTGAAGCCAGACAAAGTTGTTGCTGGTCTGTTGCATCGGCGGCTGAAGAGCCAGAGCACAGAGTTGACTTGGATTAGTCTAACGGAACGGTCGTCTCACGGCCAATCATTCAGGACTTCATCATCGAGTCCTGCTAATGCTTTGCTAAGGTCAGGCGTCCACTGCTGATTATTCAATCTTTGAACTGATCGCCTCCTTATTGTTGAACAGTCATGGTGTAATGGTGTTCCTGCTTTCTCTGATGAGGTCTTCTAGAATGGCAGGGTCGGATAAGCCCAAAGAACACGGTGAGTACCAGTAACAGGGCTTTGAGTGTCTGTCTCTATACAATGCTAATGCTGTCATTTGTCACATGGTATCGGTGTCGTTCATTGTCATCGATTAAGAGATGTGTTAAGTTTTTCTAGTTTTTGGCCGTGGTCTGGTCTCTTTTGTCCTTATATAAGCCGTGGAGATGTTTTGGTGGTAGGAATATATGTACAGAGATGAGACTGTTTCGCGGTCACAACGAGTTTGGCGGCTATTGACAGTCTGGTCGCAGTCCTTAATTCGTCTGTCAAAAGCATGTTCTCTGGGAGGTGGGAGCCTGGGAGGGGTCTTTTCGTGCATTCAATTCAATAGCCAAGAACCAAGTTTTGGCGAGACCCGGCATTGGTTAGCATTAACTGGAGCCGGATGTGTCAGGGGATGAGGACAGCCCAACGGGTGTGCCGTGACCCTTTGCTATCAAGCATTCATGTTTTCTGTGAAGACTTGAAAGTCTATGTGCATTCCGCAAGGAAAGGGACCTGAATTGATAAGGGCCGATCTGGTTCTGGGCCATCGTCTCCTCCAGATGGAACGAGATACGCTAGTTACGAGCCGAAGCCACGTATACGTAGGGCCCCTTTGAGGCCCTCCTGTTTGATCCCCAAAACCAAAGGGATTACAAGTAAAAACTCTTCTAATGTCCTACAGCTAAAAATTCTTCTCAATCCCCTTCAATTCCTTTGATTTTAAGAACAACCAAATAAGGCCATTCAGGATTTATGTCGGCTTAGCTTAGTATCAGTGAACTTTGGTTCGATTTTGGCTCCATGGTCCATGCTACAGTATCCAGAAGAGCCCGAGCTCTTTATTTTCGGAAGAGGGAGAAAAACGGCTGTTCTTCATTCAAGTTCTAGAATGAAAGAAAACGATTTCCTACAATTTAAGAAGTTGAAGCCATTTAGAAGAAGAAACTCTACTAAATAACGCTAAATTTCATAGAGTGGAGCAGTTCTAATTTCCAAACATACTCTTAAGCGTCTGCTTTCTTTTTTTAGCAAGCAGTACCAATTAAATCAACAATAAAAAAAGACATTAAAATCATAGAAAACCATACATAAATATGAAACAATCGTAGAAGTGCACTGGCCTCATTGCCTGCGGACTGTGGTCTTCAAATGTGAAACCACATGCTCCCTTTGTCCCACAAAGAGTGTTATTCTCACTTTTTGAGAAGTTAGACATTTTTAACTTTTGATTAAATATATAATAAAATATTAATGTTTATAATGTACAATTAGTTTCATTAGATTAGCTGCTAAATACATTATTATAAAAAAAACTTATTGGAAGGTATCCAAATGTTGTTAATACTTTTCGTATTAACTTAAATTAAACTTAGAACTAGTTTGGCTGACACAAATCCTACAACAAAACTTTTTTTGAGACGGAGGTGTTACTTGCATATTCAAGCATACTAGCAATATGAAACCATATAGTGATTCCTCACAATAAAACTAGAAAAAGAAAGTAGATAGTGTCCACTTAATTAAGTATGACACGATCATGGCGCTGCAGAACTACTATAGTTTTGGTAGACCATCTGCATGCGGGCATAATCCGTACCCGTTTGGATAATTATAAAACCTAGATAGAGTTTAAAGATTGGAATGACACATTTTCTGAGCTCTGGGACCATAATAGCACACCACCATAAGTTTGAGGACTGGCCATAAACTTTACTCTATCTTTTTGTATCATGAATGTTAATACTTTTTGAGAGTTTAGTGAAAGTTTAAGGGTCTGTTTGGATAATGCGGTTTTTAGAAACTACGGTATCATAAAACTATAGTTTTATAAGCCAAAGAGACATAAAACCGTGGTTTAGAAAAAAGAGGTCATGAGTGGAGTTTTTAAAACTCCAAAAAGACTATAGTTTCAGCCATACCATGGTTTTCAAAACCATAAAATTTGTTGCACCCAAACACTTCATGGCACTCTAAAACCAAAGTATTTCATAAAACTATGATATTTTTCTAAAACTCCAAAAATACTTTGTATCCAAATAGGGCCTAAATTGTTTGGCTTCTTAAAGACAAGAACAATGGAGGAAGTATCATTAGATTGTATACACAACAACAACAACAATAAAGCCTTTTATCCCAAAACAAGTTGGGATAGGCTAGAGATGAAACCCAAGAGGCGAGAAACTGGGGAGACACAAAAGGGCACACGATAGAAAGAGGTCACAGTTCAGTGCACGTTGATTGCCATTCTCCAAGCGCTCTGTCCAAAAAACTAAATCCTTAGAGATATTCCACTCCTTAAGGTCTCTCTTAAGCGACTCGGCCCCAAGTCGGTTTAGGCCGACCTCTACCGCTCTTTTACGTTATCGGGCCCGCCAGGAAACCCCACTACGCACCTCGGGAGGCCTCCGTTGGACATATCCAAACCATCTCAATCGATGTTGAATCAATTTCTCCTCCATTGGTGCCACCCCAACCCTATCCCGAATATCGCGTCGTTCGAACTCTATCCCTCCGGTGTGTGCCCGCAAAACCAACGCAACATACGCATCTCTCGCCACACTCAATTCTTTGGACATGTCGCCTTTTTTATCATTAGATTGTATATGAAATATTTTTTTTAACAAAACTATTTAGAGATATAAATATTAATATTGTTTTTTATACTTTTAGTTAAACTTTAAAAAATTCGATTTCTGGTGTTTTTTTTAATACTTAGTAGCTAGGAAGGATATAAAAGGCTCAGTTGGTCTGATGCAACGGCCCGCTGGGGGACCATCTCGCCGGAGCCAGCTCCGAGTCGCCTCCTGCCGGCCGGACTCGCGAATCCCATGCCGTCCGCCGGCCTGCGGAATCACCCCTCCCACGGGGCACGGGCGCTCTCTCGGTGCGTCCGACGCGCCATTCTCTCTTGTGCCGGCTCCTCCATCACCTGGAACTTGGACTCTTGGAGCAGTGACTGGAGCCACCGGCACTCGCGCCAGCATCAATTCGGATCCGTCCATTCCCAGGTTCGCCTCTCATACCCCCCGCTGCTTCAAATCCTTCCAGATTGCTGGTAAATTTGGCATCCAACATGTGGCGAATTGTTTTGTTGGACTGCCTGCCATACAGTGATGCGGGGTAGTTTCGTTGCAACGATGTATACCTGGACAGATACCGAGGGCTAGACAGTTAATCCACCTCCTTTGCGATTCTATGGCTCGCCAATTGCTAGGATGAGTATCCATAGGATGTGTCTTGTTCGTCTGAAACATTGTTGGATGTCTTACTACTATTCTCATGGCACCTTTTTGTTCTGAAATAAAGAAATCGCAGCGCCTTAACTGTCCTAGGATTAAATATATAACTAGAAAGACTGGCGCGGCTTTGCCGCGCCTTCTGTTGAGCCCCATCCAGGATTTACAAATATCGATGATGCCAGGATTTAAAAATAGCGATGATGCTCATGGTGTCAATATGGGGTTATTGGAGCCGGTACGGCCCTGGGAACCTGCATTTCTTGAGTTGCTAATGGTACAACCGGTATTCTTCCAACTTCTACATTTATAAGTATGATAATGATCACTATAACTTAAATCATCATTACAATAACAAGGAATTTTATTGTACTACCATAAAATAGGGCATAGGGGATTTAAACATCTAGGTCCCAACATTCAAAGGAAGGGAAATTTCATTTTGGAAGCTGAATGCAACAATTGCATCTAGAACTGTCTCCAAGCAAAGTAATGTTGTTTTTGTAGAAGATTACAAGACTGCCATATAGGGCACCCGTCATCACAGAGCCATTGATCAAACTTTTTTACATGGAAGTGAGGTGATCATCTGCTCATTGATTACCTATTGCAGGAACATGCAAGTGTGACAAATTTGTCAGCCGTATTCTACTTGCTTATATATGGATAGTTACATAAAGAATTTGTCAGTCGTCAGTCATCTGACCCCAGCACTCTACTTTTGCTTAATCTTCTTAGCTGGGATTGGGATTGTGTCGCCCAGCCTGAGTCTTCTCTTCAAACTGAGAACAATTTCATGCTTGAGCATCCTTCTACTTGCTTAATCTTCTTCCAGCCTGAGTCTTTTTTCTTCAAAAGGACAATTTCAT